>JAKWIY010001892.1:0-14056 GCA_027704805.1 Solanum corneliomulleri | reverse complement strand
CTTAAAAAAGAGAAGATTAGAATCAATAAGTCATGCAAACCTAGACAACTTATGTGGTACTTGATGAAGCACCAATATGGTAGTATAACGAAGTCTCCTTTCCAGGTTCAAGTAAATTGGCACAAGAGCTACAATATAAACTTGAAGAAGAAGGAAAAAGAAGTGAGGCTGAACATGAATATGAGGTATGTGAAAAATATAACTCACATACACAGGAAATATTTTCAAAAGGAGAAAATAAGAATTCATGAAAAACTAGAGTACATGCAACTCTAATATTGTTGCAGGAAAAAGTCCTAGAAGCTCCGCAACCTCAAATAAGAAGGAAGACAAGATCGAAATTAGCAGAGATGGCTAACAATAAAGATGCTACTACTTTTGAAGAAGCTCCAAAGATTTAAGGATCGGAATGATCCGATGAAGGAGGAGATTCTCAAAGGGTATGGACGTCATAATGCTTGCAGAGCAAGAATCGCTCACAAGGATGCAAAGGAAAAATTAAGTTGATGTTGAGGAAGAGTGTTAAGAATTCATCACCAACATAATTATTTACTTAAGATAATTCAAGAAAAATATAGAATATTCCGAAGTTATAGGAATTCAAGGAAGATCTCTAGAATGAGTATTCTAGAGAGAATAGTCTAGAGATGTTCTAGAAAAGATAGTTCTAGAAATAGGAAGTTAGAAGAACATTCTAGAATATTTTTAACAGAACTCTTAGCTAGATTCGTCCATCACCGCCTATAAATAGAGGTGGTCCATTTAAGTTGTAACCAAGCAAGAAACAAAGTAATAAAGCAAGAAAGAAAGTAAGAGAGGAAACAAGAGCGAGTGCTAAGTCAAGAGTGTTGTTGAAGCAAACAACAAGTGTAATCAAGATTGTAAGATCAAAGCGGGTAATTACTTTGATATAATAAAATTTAAGTTGTGAGAAATCAAGTGTGTCCGCCGTCTCCACAAACAACAATATTCAACAATGGGGTCCTAAAGGATGTTACAGAATGTGTTTGACTGATAATAATTTCAAGAATTTGGCTACTTGAGATATTGTTGACAAGTTTATTAAAGAATGGAGTCATCAAGGTTTCTCTGTACTACTAATGATAATGGAATTTTTGAAACTTCACTTTTTCATGGAGAATATCAAGTTGAAATCAATCATCATGAAAAACAAACATATGCCTCAATAATGACTCAGAAACTTTAGGTGGAACCACAAAAGGGCGGAACAGGGAAAATTTCACATTACACAATTTTTGTTTGACACTATAGCTGATTAATTACTCCTAATTATGTATTAATTTTTGTTATAATAGATAAATTTAATTTCATATTAGTATAGTGTGTATTAAATTTCTGGTTAAGCATATTTAAATCTTTAGTTGATTTATATGTGCTTTCTTAAACCCCTTGACTTGAATTTTCATAAACGTAATAGATTTCACTAAATTTTCTTAGATTTATTTGTACTTTTAAAGAATTAATAATTTATAATATTAATTGAACCATATATTTATACTGGGTCTTGTGAAAATATATTTTTTCATTATCTTATCGAAATGAGTAATTTTTTCCATTGGCTCAAGTCGGAACCGGAGGAAAGATTATTAATTAACCTAAGGAAAATACCCAAGTACCCCCTCAACCTATGCCCGAAATCCCAGAGACACACTTATACTATACTAAAGTCCTATTACCCCCCTGAACTTATTTTATATGTAATTTTCTACCCCTTTTTAGCCTATTTGGCACTAGTTCAAAAAAACAGTCAACCATCGTTGGGGGCCCACAAGATAGTGCCACGTAAGCTAAAAAGGGGTAAAAAATTATTAATAAAATAACTTCAGAGGGGTAATAGGACCTTAGTATAGTATAAGTGTGTCTCTGAGATTTCGGGCATAGGTTGAGGGGATACTTGGGCTTTATCCCATTAACCTAACACAATTTAGTGAGGTTTTACGGTAGAAGAAGAAATGTCTTTGAGCGTGTAATCACTTTTCTTTAAAGAGATATTGCTCATATACATATTGAGGTAAATAAAAACAATTCTCTACAAGGATAAACAAATCATTTTTTATTAAACAAATCATTTTTTATTATACAAATCGATTTTTCTTAGGCTACTTTTAGAGTCTTATATTTATAGAACTTAGGAGATAACTCTCCATAAAAGTGGTGTTCTTTCATGTTCTTTCATGAACATTTGACTATTGATAAAGGTCACGTGACTCTTATGATAAACTATCTCTCAAGTTCTATAAATATAAAAACTCTCTGGAAGTAGCTAGCTTAAGGAAATTATGCATGTATAAGTATAGAGTTATGTTGTATCCTTGAATAGAATTGTTTGGATTTACCCTAATACGCATATGAGCAATATCTCTTTAAAAAAAAGTGATTACACGACTCAAAATCGTCTTCTTCTTCTTCAGTTTATACTTCCTATAATTATTCTTACAAGAATAACTTCATGAAAAATGTACAAGAAATTAAACATAAAATGTAAATTCATTGACTATAATGAAAGAATAACAATCTCGGGGTGAGACTTCTTATAGGATGACGTTCACGTTCTCTTCCTTGGCTCACCTTCAGGAATAAAAAATTTACAAAAGAAAATGAGATTATAACGGATTTTGTATAGCTATAGTTGTGTATTATCTCTATATTTTTCGAACGAAATACATATCTAAATAAGAGAGATTTTTCTCTTCACTACCTAACACTTACAAATGTGTGTGTATATATATCGGAGTTGTGACCATTTACTTGTTTGGCAAAGGGCAAAGGTCATGGAATACAAAAGGCTAAATCAATGTACAACGGATAACAACATATATTGGTGACAACTTAAATGCTATTGTAAAATGTAAAGAATGGTCAATTGATGACCACTTTTACTACGTCAATGTCTACTACCCCTTTAATATATATTTTTAGGCCCTGCATATCAAACTTGATATAAGAAATAATTAAAAAAAAAAACAGGAAAAGTCCAAAAATGATAAGGAAAAAGATAAATTTCAATATTGACTAATGAGAGATGTCACATTACTATCCAATTTTATATAGAGAGAGATTCTAAATAAAATTAAATGAAAGGTGTCAAATAACTCTTGGTTTTATTTTTGGTGACAGATTGACCAAGAGCTGGTCAAGTCCTTTTTAAAATGTAATTAAGTAAATATGGGATCAAATTAACATTTCTAAAACCTTTTAATCTTTTATAAAATACAAAAAAAAATACTTCATTTTTGAATTTCTATAATTCAATCCAAAACATTTTTAAGAAAAAATTATTTCATCTTCTTCTTCCAGCGTTCTCTCTCTTCTATTGGGATTGTTCTTCTTCTTTTTCCTTAGAAATCCAAAAATTCAACTATCTCTCTTCCATTATCTTCCTCCCCGACTATATCTATCTCCATTATTTTCATCCTCGTCTCCAATTGTCTCTTTCTTAACTGAAATCATGTTCGACTTAAAATCGATAAGTTATTTTTTTTGAAAGATTTTACAATTTTTGAAGTTTTTTTTTTTTTGGATTAAAGAATAATAAAACGTTTTTGATGTAAAATTGAATAATGATGTAATGGTGCCTATTATTTATTGTTTATGAAAGACAATCAACCAACCCAAAAAAATCAATTTTGACAAAATGTATATGTAATGTTGTTAACATTCAGTGAAAAGTCATTTTTTGTTGCTTTTGTTGTTCTTTTTGTGGTCATTTTGTTGATATGATTTTAGAAATATAGTCTTATTCAGTTGTCCAACATATATTTCATTTGTTGAAAGATGTATTATATGTTGTCACATTTTAGTGATATGTTGGTGCATATTCCAACAGTCATCATATGTTGTAACATCTCACTTATGCGTTAGGGCAACAAAATGGTCATCTGTGGCAACATAAGATTCATATGTGGCAACTAAGAATTAATTTTTGGCGACTAGAAAATTCATTTGTAGCAACAATAGGTACATTTGTGTCAACATATGATTCATATGTGGCAACATAAGATTTATATGTGGCAACAGTAGGTACATATGTGGCAACGTAATGTTAATTTTTGGCAACAGAATATCCATCTCTGGAAACATAATGTTATTATTATTTTATAATGAATTGTTAACTGTCAATCTTTTTTTATTTACATTGTAGATGAAATGATACAAAAAGTTTAATCCATGAAAACAACTCAATCTTTTATTGGTGTTGTTTCCTATTCTAACATCAAATTCTCTTTTTGTCTATGCAAAGAATGCGAGCAGCAAAATGATTATTTTATTAGTCCTGTTTAAAAACACACTGATATTTTTAAGAAAATGTCTCATAATATTGATGTCCAAAGATCCAAGAAAATTTTATAGCCTTTGAAGTATAGGAGGTTAAAAAATCTATTTCTTAAACACTTTCGATAATTAGTGATAAGAAAGAGAAGGAGAAGAAGGCAAAGGAGAGAACGAGAAGGAGTCGGAAGAGAAAGAGAAGAAGGCAAATAAGGATAAGGGGAAGAAGAAGAAGGCAAAGGAGAAGAAGGAGAAGGAGAAGCAGAAAATGAAGGAGGAGAAGGAGAAGCAGAAAGAAAAGGCGAAAGCGAAAAAGAAAGAGAACAAAGTCGAAGTCGTCAGTTGTGATGTGAAACAAAAATATCCATTTGAAGTTTATAACATTGACGACGAGGGTCCAATTGAACTAATGTCATCCTTCTCACAATGGATAAACGAGGGTTTTTACAAGAATTATGCAAAAAAGTAAGGTCGTTCAACTATTATTAGCATTTCCTCTTGTTGTCCACTAAGTAATTATTTATAATGATTGCACAATTGCAGAAGTGACAAGGATGATCACTACTTAGCCAATTGCTCGAAACTTGATTTTGGCCAATTTAATTTTGTAGTTGCATTTCCAAAGAATAAGGATTGGTTCTACGTAATGTCTCATCCCAATAAGTATTGGACTGATGAGGTAAATTCCTGCCCACTTTTATGTTGTCTAATATATGAATATATACAAATAAATTGATACAGAGTTACACTTGTTTTGCAGTATGTGGATGTCATTTTTACTATTTTCGTAAGAAGTCGAAGCAACACAGTAATTCTAAATATCGATCTACCATCACTAGTTGTTTTTTTCAAAACATACATTGATAATGCTAGTGTTGTTCCTGAATATGAGGATAAAATTGTTGGCATTATGAAAAAGTTTGGTATAGCTTGTGGACTGCCTTAACACTTGACAGATGATGTTTATGTCCCTCTAAATGGTAATGGGGAATTTCATTGGGTATTAATAGTCGTTGTATTGAAGAACGATGCATAAAAGTGTATGATTTGTGTCCTCATCTAGGTCTAGCACAAAATTGTCATTTGAGATTCAAAAATTTTCTATAATGTTACCAAAGTACCTTGAGTTAAGCAGATTTTTTGAGAAAAAAGAGCGAATCAATTGGTCAGTTCTTGAATGTTACCAAGGAAAGAATAAATCTCACCCTTTCGAAGTCAGACATGTTACTGGTATTGCCTAACAAGAAAGCAGTAGTCTGTAAGTATCACATAATTTTTTTATCTTACGACTATAGAAATGTGATGTTATTATATTTTCTAATTGATGATATACCATGCAGAGATTGTGAACCTCTGTTGCTGCATACGCTGAGTTTTTGAGTGATGGACTAGAAGTACCATATGTGGACTTAGTGCTAAAACCCTTCGCATGAGATATGATTCTCTCCTATGGAATTATGGGATTTTAAAGGCTCAAAATGTCTATGTTAGTAACAATGAAGACCCACAGAGGCCTAGACCTAAAAAGCAAAGATCGATAAAAATGTTATGGTTACTACCATTGAATAGATAGGTGGTTATGTATATCATTGTGAATTACCTTTTTATTGATAACTTGTATAAAACAATTGTTGAAGTGTTATTGCTGATAAATATTAATGTAAATTATTTTTATGATTATTATGATTTTGTTGGAACATATGTCAATTATGATGGAAAGGATCAAATATAGTGTCTATGAAAACATATATAAATTTTGTTGTAGAAAATATCACATAATTATCTGCATGTGTACCAACATAAAGAATATATGTGGCAACATATTTCATAGAAAGGAGATATGTGGTAAGATATGTCACAGAAAGAAGATATGTGAGAACATTATACTATATAACATATGTCACAGAAATGTGGTATGTGCCACAACAGAACGTATATATGTAGCAACATATGTCACACTTTAAATTGTCAAAATTCAAAAAAAAAACAGCTTTAATATAATTGCCCTTCATTTTCCCTCTCTATCTCCTCTCTCTTCTATAAAAGTCGTTTCATCTTCCAAATTTTATTTACTTTTACTAATTTCAATCTTTTTGCTGATAATATTAATATAAAAGATTTCTATGATTATTTTGATTTTGTTGGAACAAATGTCAATTATGATAGAAAGGAAGAAATGTGGTGTCTGTGACAATATATATAACTTTTGTTGTAAAAAAACACCACGTCATTATCAGCGTATATACCAATAGGGGGTCATGTGTCAACATATATCACATAAAAGATATATATGGTAAGATATGTCATAGAAAGGATATATGTGAAAACATTATACTATATAACACATTTGCCCCCAACAGAACATATATATGTGGCAACATAGGTCACACTTTAAATTTTTAAAATTCAAAAAAAAAATTGAACAACTTTAGTACGATTGTCTCTTCATATTCCCTCTCTCCTTTCTCTCTCCTCACTTTTATAAAAGTCGTTTCATATTCCAAATTTTATTTATTTTTACCAATTTCATTATTCTTTTCTCTTGTTTCCTTTTTTCACCCCTCTCATTCCATTATTTCTTCCTTCACAGATCATTGTTCTTGTGATATTTTCTAAATTATCAGTGATAATCTGTTGCGATCCTCTTCTGCAGCAAGGCGTCGTTGTCCTCATCATTTCTAGTTTATCGTTGATATCTTTTGAGGTGATATTTAATTAGGGTTTGAAACACATGATTACTTGTTTGCCCTATTTTTACTGGTTTTATCACTTTTTTGGTTGTGTAGTTATTCTTTTTTGAAATATTTTCTGATTTTAAAAAAAAACTTCATTGTAGTCTGTTAGATAGGAATTAGGGAGGATTTTGTGGTTTGTTTGTTAGTTAATGTGTGGCATAGAATCGTATTTGTTGTTTGTGTTATTGTGTATTGTGTTGTCTTTTCAAAAGCTTCATTTGTAGCTCATGTGTGACATTCAAATATTTTATTTTTGTGGTTGCATATACAAGGGGTACAAATATAATGGTTCCTGTCAAAAGAAAACTTGATACATCTGACACAACAAAGATCTTGAAGAAGGCTAGGTCTAAAATTCCTAGGAAGAGAAATGAAAACACCACTATTTTAGAAGAAATTGCATCTAAAGCAGTTTCTTCTTCTCAAGTAGAACTAGAATTTTATCAAAAGGAATATGAAGAAAGGGAAAAAGAAAAGAATGAGTTTGTTGATGATGGAGAAAGCACATAAGTAGTTGAGGAAGAAGAGGAAAAACAAAAAAGGGTTGAGGAAGAACAAGGAAAAAATATAGAAGTAGTTGACAAAGAAGAAGGAAAAAGTAGAGAAGTAGTTGAGCAAGAAGAAGAAAAAATAAATAAAGTTGATGAAGAAGAACAAGAACTTCATGAAATTTGCAATGCTACTGATGATGATGGGAATAAAATTATCAATGCAGACACTTTCCTAGTGTAGCTGCAACCTAATGCTAATAGTGATAGCATCATTAGGTCAGTCATGGGAAAAACCTTACAACAACTTCAGGCCTATCCTCATGAGAAATCATTTGAGAGATTTTTTTAAAAATAGTTGTTTCGGTCATTTTCTTGATTTTCCCAATGATACAACTCCACGTTTTCAAATGACTATGGTTTATAAACTACTGAAAAGAAGGTTCATTTTTTGAAATCTCAAAAAGAAGGATGAGATTGTAATTAATTATTGTGGCATACCAGTCTTCTTTGGCAGAAGAGAGCTTGTCATAGTTATAGGTTTAAAATGTCATCCTCCTCTTAAGCCCGTTCCTGAATACATTGTTAAAAAAGAATCACGTAGAATAAAGCAGGAGAAAAAAAAAAAGGACAACATTCACTATCAACTGAGAAGTAGGGCTTGATGTCCCTTATTGGCAAAAGATTCAAAAATTCTGACTTAATATATTTGTTCGAACAGGGGGATACACCAAGGAAGCACAAAGAGTCATTATGCTTACTTAGGTTTACACATAATATACTTTTGGCGAAAGATCTCAACAACAGCATACTATTTAAATAGGTGAATTTTTGTCAGGATATTGAGGCTTTCAACAACTACCCTTTGGGTCATGAGAGCTTTGAATCAACTCTCAAATACTTGTTGAAACGTTTAAGAGCAAAGACTAGTAATTTATTTGGATTTCCATGGGCTTTCATGGTAAATCTAAATGTTCTTAATATTATTATATTATATTGAATAATTCAACATTTTATTTGTGACACGTTTTCCTTTTTATAGTCTTAGATATTGAAATCATTCCTCATTTTGACCTATCAAGTAATTGCAGAAGAACAGATCTCATCTCCAAGGATATTGAGATGGTTGAGATAAAAAACAAAATCTACCAAACATGGGCATATTCCAAATCTTTTGAATCCCTCCTCTTGATGCAGTAAGTTATAGTATATTACACTCTTATGTTGATACAGATTATTCATCTGTTGCAACATGTTACAAATAATGTTGCTACAGATGCCCATATGTGTCAACCTATCACACCTCTGAAGCAACATATGACACATATGTTGCAACATATCACCTATCTGTAGCGGCATACGACACATCTGTGGCAACATGTGACACAAATGTTGCTAAAGATGCCCATATGTATCAACCCATCACACATCTATAGCAACATATGACACATATGTGGCAACATATCACCCATCTCTAGCAACATATGACATATATGTAGCAACATTGTTTTAGTTTTAAAATATATTTTTGATAAAAATAGTGAAAAAATGACTAAATTTCGAAAAATCAATTAATCTTGTGATTTAAGAAAAATTGACTTTCCAAATTACGGAGTCGCCACTTGATTTTTGATAAAATCAAGAAAAAAAACTAAAATTAATTTTCAAAAAAATTTAAAACAGATAAAAATCAATTGAAAAAGGTTCGCAGTTCAGATGTACATTCCGAGAAGGTGTTAGGCCCGAAATGCCCGCTAACTTGCGGTTGACCGGCGATTTGACTAAGGACCTTTAAAATAACTTTTCCAATTTTTACTAAATAGAGAGAAATTTCGTTTATATATATATAATATATATTATATATATATATATATATATATTTCATTCTTCCTTATTTCTAAAGGGAAACGTTTAGAGAGGGAAATCAACTTAAGGGAATCACCTAAATGTTGACAAAAAGTCAATAAAACAAACTAAGTAAATAAAATAGTATTAAAAAATTTATGATTATATAAATATAGTAAGAAATGACTGTTCTTTAGAAATTAATAAAATTTCACCAAACGTTAGTCAATCCAACAAATAATAAATAAAAAAGGAGAGGGAAGAGTATTTGAACTTGGGCTAATTGCCCAAATTCATTAAATTGGGTTTTGGCCCACCTGTCCTACATTAAATTATTTAGAACGTGGGCTTGGGCCCTTTTTAACAAATCAAATCCTGCATAAAAAAATGGAAAAATTACTAAAATACACTACTTTAATTTATTAATTTCATTATAATTCCCTACTGATGTATTAAATTACAAAAATCCCTTTTTTTATCCCAAATGATACTAATTAAATTTTATACATTAAATTTCCATGTCCAACACATAAAAAAAGATACTCAAATTCCATTTAAATTAGATACTTTAATTTTTATATACTTATCAATAATTCATATAAATATGATACTTAAATAACAGATGTATGACAGTATGATACACATATACTACTATTTGATACCTTAATATATACGAAATATAAGTAAAAATAAAACAAAGAATCATTCTATCATGATCACCAAAAAATGATACTTAATAAAATTAATTGAACATACTAACAAATATATTCAAAAATCATGATAAGATTGAAAAGATACTTAATACAATTCATCTTATACTAACATATAAAAAAACAGTTTAACATGATACTTACAAAATACTAATTGAAACTATATATATAAACGAAATATTAAATTTAAAATATATTTCTTGATACATTAAATTTCATGTCCAACACATGAAAAGATACTCAAATTTTAGCTATAACAGTTACAGAAAAAAAAAATATTCAGTCATTTATATTTAAGTATCATTTCTATTTTATAAAGTATCCAGAATTCTTAAAAATAAGGGATTTTTGGTAAATATCGATATTATAGGGATAGAATGTAATTTATCATTTACAGTATGTCATTTGCCTAATTTTTACTAAAAAAATTATGGCCTTTGGGCCTATTTACTTAAATTTTGCTGACGGGCCTTGGCCCATTTTTCCTGAAAAAAGGAAAATTGGGGTACGCACTTGATGTATACCGCTGTATATGACGTATATCCAGTCCGTTTTGGACTTTTGAATCCTGTATTTCATTTGGATACGTATTCTCGCGATTTCACCTGTATTTTCCAGATTACTTCGACGTATTTTATACCTGTACTGTTTTTACTACTGTATATCGTCGTATAAATGGTGTATACCAATGTATACGGGCTATATCCTATGCACGTATTTATTCGTTGTTCCTGAATTTACTCGAATTCGACATCCCTGTACGTTGAAACTGCATTTCACATTTTTTACACCTATCTGCGGTATAACGCGAATGTATATCAGTGTATACGGATGGTATATCAACCTGTTCTTCAACTTTTAAAAGCTGGAAAATAATTTCCAACAATATATCTTCGCTGTTATCAACCTGTATTTCGCATTTGCCCCCTTATCCGTATTTTGACCTGTATACTGGTGTATAAAGTATGTATACAACTGGTATACAGCTTCATCAACACCTGCAAATACATTTTACAGCCCCTTTCCAGGTTTTGATGAACCTGCAATTAATTTTCAGCAGTGCATTTCAACCTGCTCTTCAACTTGTACATCATTTTACCAATTTTGGAGAGGCTGGACGACTCGAGAGTAGAGGTTTGAGCCTTCACGGCTCAACAAGAGAGTGCAACGGAAAGAAATCCATTATGGATTCGGAGGGGTTCATACAACAAGATAACAAAAAGAGAAAATTAGAAGTCGTTTCAAACATGGATGAGAGTAAAGCAAGATAACGATTAGTATAACTCTATGAATGGCAGCCAAGACAAATGAAAGTAAATAAAGCCAACAATACATGTGTTTAATTTACTATATCCATGCCATGCTAAATAGCCACACACTTATACTTCACAAGCATACTGATAACCCACTTCAACTTATAAAATAAGCAACAACTTCTTAAGGTAATATAGCTATAACTCCAAATAGACAAATAGTAAACAAAAGCACAAGAAGTAAACAAACATGGCGGAAAGACCTCGGCAAAATAAGTAAACACGTTGTGCGAGGAATTTTTTTTTTTAAAAGGAGGAGGGGAGGCAATGATCCATGGAAGAGGAAGGCAAACATACTTGTTGGCATAAACAACATACATTTGGGCAGAGAAGAAGAAAAAGAAAACATGCTGGAAGTGTATCCTTCCTCAAAATCGCCAAATCAAATAAACCAAACAAAGCCAATGCCATATTTCTCAGTTACGGATAATGAGCGGCACATTCCAAGCATTCGACTAAACGATTCCAAAGGGATAGTACATTACGGATTCGCGAGAAACTTTTAGAAGAAGAAAAGGAAACAAAAGCAAACAGAAAAGAGAAAAAACTTGTAACTCGGCTACTCAAGGGCTCAAATTAAAACGATAATGAACACAAGACAAAACCATTAAACCATATTAACTCGTTGGAGAAAATCACAACATTTGTACTAATATCACATATTTACACTAAGCTGGAAACAAAATACGATCAAAGTAAAAATCTGCATTCGAGCAGTTCCAAATGGATTTGGAACTTAAGCATAGTTGGAGCATATCCGGCATGACAATTACAGCGAGTCAGTTACACCATTCAAAACAAATCGACAACCAAACAATCTTTCGAAGAAGAGTATAGAAGTTGAAACGAGTAAGAAAACAGTGATGAAACCAGAGAAAACCAACAACACTCATCACATCGTACTCAACACTAAAGTAAGGCATAAGTAAAGGGGAAGCGTTACCTTTCTCCAAGCAGCGACTGAGACTGTACTAGCGAAGGACACGACCTTCCACGACCACAATGGTAGCTTGATAACTTCGACGAGCTCCGGAGACAGTGAGGGAATAAGAATGGAACGAGGAAGGCATTAAACTTCAGATTGAATAGAAGCTAGTTCCAATCATTAAGGGCCTCAGCTTCAGTTCCAAATTTGATCTCTATACGTTGCTTTCAACCTCTATTATGTAAATTATCCCTCGAAATTTCCTTAACCTTTCTTCAATTCTTTGTGACTATTTCTGTGTTTTCGTAACAGTGAAATCTCAGCCAAAAAAAAAAGGTCCCCGAAACAGTGAGCAAATGGCAATATCAAAGAGCAGAGGAAATCACAGGAAAGGGCCGGGGTAAAATCGTGATTCCATGTCCCCTTTTGAATTCGAAATCCTTTTTCCCCCATGAGGATAAGGATGCCAGCTAAATCGAGTACAAACCCTCAACAGAACAAATGATCGCAGCCATTGAATTGCGAGTGAAGGACGATGGAGAAAGGGGATTAATCCACCTGGTCCTGTCCTCCAACGCGAGGAGCGGGCTACTGGGTTGCAGAATCGTTCTGGGAATTTCTCTGTCTATGGCCGTTTGGAGGAGATGAAGAAGGGGCCGGGTCATTGGAGAATTAGGAGTGGGCTGGGAATGAGAAGTGGGTCGGGTATTAAATTAATTAATCCTTCAGATTTTTGGTTAGAGAGGAAGAGGGGGGAAACAAAGGTTGGGCCTGGGAATGAATTGGGCTGGGAAAGGGAATAAAAGGGAATGGGCTGCTGAAAATGAATTGGGCTAGGAAAAGGAATTGGGTTGGGTTGGAAAAAAACTTAGCTGGAAGGGAGTATAATTGGGCCTGGGGCGGCTAATGGATTTATTTGGTGGGCTGAAAATTAGAACAAATAGTGGGCCTGGGAATAAAAGGGAATTTGTATAAATGGCCCAAAATGGCTTGCCAAGACAAACTAAATGAAACATTAAATTAGCTAAAACGAATTTAACTTGCAAATTCGACTAAAACTGAAATAAAATGAATGTTTATTAATTGACGAGCCTCTTAATATTAATAAAGCATAATCAAACTAATTAATTCGCAAATATAAAGTTTAACTAATATACAAATAACCAATATTTTAGATGATTTTTGAATAATCGTAAAACATACTAATTATATATAATGTAAGACATATACATTATATAAAAATAAAATAAATAATAAAAAAAAAAAAACAAGTGACAAAACTATTTAAGATAAACTTAACAAACTATTTTGAATTTTAAAGAACTAATTATTCTAATGTTGAGAATTAAGAAGCTCGGTGATTAATTTATATTGTGTAGAGTCAAAATTGGGTGTCAACAAACATATGACCCAAATATTTTTACGGATGACTCATTTTTATAATTTTAGGTTGTGCATCCATGGATTACCCCAATAGAATAGGAATTGCAAATGACATGTCTAATTACTCTAGAGTTGGTTGAAACCTTATTTGATCCTGTTGTAGATATAGTTAAACTTGAATTGGTTGGAGAAACAATTATCAAAAGAGACAAAGTTGTTAATGAAGTTGTTAATGAATTAGTTGTTTTTGATGGGTTTGATGGTGATGGGGTTGATGCCGACGCTGGTGTTGGTGTTGGTGCTGGAAAAGACCAAAGGGATACCTCTTGTAGAAGATTGTAGCTTCTCTGTGTGAGACTCTGTGAGA
>JAKWIY010001891.1:0-14070 GCA_027704805.1 Solanum corneliomulleri | reverse complement strand
ATCTTACACACACGTAGACAGACCAAGGTATGGGGTGAAATTCTCTAAATGCTAGACAAGGATTTAGATACTACCTAACTTATCACATCACATGCATGCAAAACACTAGGGAAGAATTGTTATTGCTAGGAATACGACATTATGAACCAATGTGGAACACATACACCCTAGTTTTCTCTCACAACTTGATCAAAACTAAATCTTTACTCTGGTTACTTGTTTTTACTTAGAGATATTAAAGAAGTTTGTTCACACCCCCCCCCCCCCCTCTTTAATTACTTTTTTTAAAAATAACTTTACTAAATAGAAGTATTTGTACATTGAAGTTAAGTCTAAGTCATTTTCCTCGTGGGTCGATCTCAACCTTATATTTGGGTTCTTTACTTAGTACGACCTCTTATACTTCTTTAAAGAGGTGTAATTTGAGTGTATCAATCAACAAACGTTTTATTGATCCATAAAAGTTCCATATTTGTTTGTGAGTCCCCTTGCTTCCTAAGGATCCATCATTTATGTTTTATCATTTAAGTTTTGTTATTAAGATGTTGTGGGTCTTATCGTAATGTCCATATCAGTTAGTAGAGGCTTCATGATAGATAGACAGTAGTTCATGAGTCATTTTGTTTTTTCATAAGTTAATATTCTAGACTTGAGTTGCCTTTTATGGATATTTGAATATTCCATTATATTCTGAGTTTATTATTTGAGTTTATATTCTAAGATAATTCTAAGTTAAGTAAGTTTGAGAGTTAAGCTAGGCCAAAGGTTTATTTAGGTCCAGCTATAGTTCCAAAGTTTCGGACACGTCCAGGGTGTAGGCTTGGGGTGTGAGAAACGTGATATCAGAGCATAGAGTTCACGATTCCTACGGTGTATGAAGTCGTGTATGTAGAGTCCTAGTTATCAGAGTGAAGTGTTACACATATATAATGATAAGGTTATGACATTTAGGAACTATTCATACTCTTTCGAGCAATAGAGTTTAACTCTATAAAGTTTCTCTCTAATTTGTGCTTCTGCTTATTTTTCTGATCATGCCTCTATGAAGAGTCGTCTATGGTCGTCATGCTAGGAGGATGGTTGATTATCAAGGGAAACCTAATGCACAAGAAGTGCAACCCCAATTAGAGGTTACTAATGTTGAATTCTGGGATGCCATTCAAATGTTGAGTAATGTTGTGACTAACCAAACTAGCCAACGATAAGGGAATCAACAGGATGCAACAGATACATCAAGGATCCGTGAGTTCTTAAGGATGGCTCCTCCAAACTTCACCCATTCAAGTGTCACTGAGGATTTATAAAAGTTTGTGAAAAAGTTACAATAAGTATTTGAGGTGCTGAGCGAGTAGAACTATCTACATACCAACTGAAGGGTGCTTCTAGAGTGTCGCACTATCAATGTTAAAAGAGTATAGAGGAGGTTGCCCCAATTTGAGTTGGGTTGTCTTCGAAGAGACCTTCATAGGGCGTTTCTTTCCTTGTGATCTAAGAGAGGACAAGGTAAGGTAAGTCCTCACTTTTAAGTATGAATCCATGAGTGTACATGAGTACAACCTCAAGTTAACCCAAATTTTCCCTTATGTTCCGGAGATTGTTAATTAAATGAGGAGTAGGATGAGTTTTTTTTGTTTTTGGTTTGTCTCATCTGTTGAGAAAAGAGGGTATGGTTGCGATGTTTATAGGGGGAATGGACATAACAAGAATTATAATCAAACTGCAACATGTTGAGGGAGATATGTTAAGGGATAAAGAAGAGTTACGAAACAAAAAGGCTAAGACAACAGGAAATGAGTTTGGGAAGCAGAAGAGTAATGCAAACCGACATTCTTTTCAGCAAAAGTGAAAAGGATCTGCTTTATCATCTTCTAGTGTGCATGCACCAAGAATTAGAGGTGAGTTCAAGAATTAAAACTGTCAGATTTTTAGAGCTAGACAAACACAATCTCAAGGTAGTATGACAGTAGGAGGTAACGGGACTCCTACATGTGATAAGTGTGGTAGGAACCACCAAGGAGTGTGTCTTTATGGAATCCACTAGTTGCTTAAAGTGTGTTCATAATGGTAATTTCATAAAAGAGTGTCCAAACAACAACAGGGTAATGACAATGAGGGTAATCGAGCCCAATCTTCTACACTGGCTCTGCCAGGCAGAGTTACACATAGAGGGCTACTTCAAGGACAGGCGGAGGAGAAAACCTTCTACATACTATCACCACACTCCAAGATAAAGAGAACTCACCAGATGTTGTCATTGATATTATTGAAGTGTTTAATTTAATGTATATGTATTTTTAGATCTAGGTGAGAGTATATCTTTTGAGACTCTATTTATAGGTACGAGGTTTGATATCATTCCCAAACAACTTCTTGATCCCTTCAATGTTTCCACACCTTTTGGTGAGTCTATTCTATCTAAGAGAGTTTATCGTGATTGTGTCATTTTTGTCAATTACAAGGACTCCATGACTGACTTAGTCAAGTTAGACATGGTAGATTTTGATGTAATTCTAGGTATGGACTGACTTCATGCCTGTTATGCCTCAATTGATTGTAGAACTTGAGTAGTTAAGTTCCACTTTCCAAATGAGCCAGTTATAGAGTGGAAGAGAAGTTCAATAGTGCCTAAGGGTTATTTTATTTCATCCTTTAGGTGAGAAAATTCATTTCCAAGGGTTTCATCTATCACTTAGTTTGATTAATGATTCTAGTGTTGAGGCGCCACCTATTTAGTTAGTTCCAGTTGTGAGTGAGTTCCCAGAGGTCTTTGCAGAAGATCTTCTCCGAACCCCTCCTTAGATAGATTTAGACTTGGATATAGATATTCTTTCTGATACCAACCTATCTTTGTTCCGCCATATACAATGATTGTACTAAAGTTGAAAAAGTTAAAAGAGTAGTTGAAGGACTTTTTTGATAAAAGTTTTATTTTACCAAATATCTCAACTTGGAGCGATCCAGTATTATTTGTGAGGAAATAATATGGTTCTCTTCAATATGTGTATAGATTATTTTCAGTTGAACAAGGTTAGTATAAAAAATAAGTATCCCTTTTTGAGAGATGATGACCATTTTGATCAACTTCAAGGTGACATTTGCTTTTCTATGATAGACCTTAGATCTGGCTATCATGAGTTAAGAGTAAGATAAAGTGTCATCCCTAAGACAATATTTAGGACCTGTTATGGTCATTATGAATTTCAAACCATGTCTTTTGTTTTGACTAATTCTCCCCCAACGCTCATGCACCTTATAAATAGAGTGCTTAAGTTATATCTAGATATGTTTGTTATCATGTTTATCGATGACATTATAATTTATTCGAGGAATAAAAAGGATCATGCTAGTCATTTTCATAGTAGTTCTCCCAAATCTGCGTGATAGAGAGTTGTAAGCCAAATTTTCCAATTGTGAGCTTTGGCTTGAGTCTGTTGCATTCTTAGGCCACATAGATTCTGGTGGTGGGATTCGAGTTGACACTCAAAAGTTTGAGGCAGTGCAGAATTAGCTTAGACCCACATCTCCAACTGATATTAGAAGTTATGTTGATGTGTTCACTGATCAAAAAAGTATTCACTATGTGTTTAGTCCAAAAGAGCTTCATCTTAGACAAATGAGGTGGTTGGAGTTACTGAAGATTATAACATAAGTATTCTCTATCACCTAGGCAAGGCTAAAGTTATTGCTGATGATTTGGGAAGGTTATCCTTGTAAAGTACTTCCCACGTTGAAGAAGACATAAAAGAGTTAGCCAAATATGTGCACAATTTTTCAAAATTAGAAGTCCGGCTAATGGATTCCAATGAAAGTGTAGTGATGATGAATAGGTATGAATTATCATTAGTGTTTTAAGTGAAAGAGAAACATTATCAAGACCCTATTTTTCTTAAATTAAAGGCAAATGTTCATAAGAAGAAACTGATGGATTTTGAAGGGGCATATTTTAGAGTTCGTTGATAAGTGCTCGAATTTTCAACAAGTCAATGTAGAGCACCAGAGGCACAGTGGTATATCTTAGATCATAGAAATTCTAGAATGGATGTGTGAGATGATCAATATGGATTTAATTACTTGTTTACCATGATATCGCAGGCAATATAATTCGATTTAGGTGATAGAAGATCGAATGACTAAATCAGCCCATTTCTTGATGGTAAAGCCTACTTTTTCAACAGAGGATTATGTCTGGTTATACATTCAATAGGTAGTCAGACTTCACAGAGTTCTAGTGCCCAGTATTTCCGATAGAGATGCGCAATTTACCACATAATTTTAGAAGTCTTCCCATAAAGGTTAGGATTCGAAGGTAAATTTCAGTACTCATTTCCATCTTCAAACTGATGGTCAAGTATTTCTAGGGCGTGGAGAATTGACTTAAAAGGTTATTGTGATGATCACTTGCCTCTCATTGAGTTTGTTCACAATAACAATTACCACTCTAACATCCAAATGTCTCCTTATGAGGCTCTTTATGGGAGACGATGCAGATCTCCTATTATTGTTTAAGGTTGCTAAATTAGGATTAATAGGACAATATTTGGTTCATCAAGCTATGGTGAAGGTAAATACTATTCAATAATGGTTGATAACAATGCAAAGTCTTCAAAAATCCTATATCGATGTTAGGAGAAGAGACTTATAGTTTGAGGTAGATGATTAGGTTTACTTGACGGTTTCACCCCTAAAGGGTATTATGAGGTTTGGCAAGAAGGAAAACCTTAGTCCCTTGTATATATTGAACCTTAAAGATATCTAAGAGGATTGACAATGTAGTTGTACTAAATCTACCATTAGAGTTAGTAACGATCCATCTGGTATCCACATTTAAATGTTGAAGAAGTTTATAGGTGATCCTTCGCTTATTATACCGACAAATATATTGGTATTAAGGACATCTTAGCTTATAAGAAGGTACACGTTCAGATTCTAAATCGTCTGGTTTGCAAGTTGAGAGCCAATGAGGTTGCATTAGTCAATGTGTTATAGAGGAACCATTTTGTTGAGGAAACTACTTTTGAGGGTGTGGAGGAGATGAAGAAGAGATGCCCACATCTCTTTGATTCAAAGAACCAAATTCAGGTACTAATACTTTTATTGGTACTTCTTAAGTTGAAATGTTGTTTACATTGCATATTGAGTGTTTGAACGGGGTGTTAGATATTTCAACCCTTAGTTCTACTTTAGCTTGATCTCATTTGAGGATAACTGTTCACAAGAGGATATATTGCAATATCCCGCATTTAGAAAGAGATAAATTTAGAATGAAGTAAATTGGAAGTAGCTAAATCTGAAACTTAAGAAGATATGCTTGCGTTGTGATTTTTGGGTCAACATCAAACAACTTCAATACAAGATGAGTTAAGAGGCCTTTAACATATCAAATTATTTTTTTGTAATTCTCTTTGCAACCCCACCTAATTTGGTAAATTTCGAGAACATATGAGGGAGATATTCCCATTTGAAGTTAAGTTCTAGTTAACAAAAGTTACCAAATTAGTGAGGGGTATTTTTGTTACCCCATCAGGTTAAGATGGATTTAGTAAGAAAAATTTTGAGTCAAATCTCCTTTAGGTCAATTTCCATAATCCCAAAAACATTTAATGTTTTAGAAGAGAGTTCAAGAAGATAAAAAAGGAGAAAAAAAGAAAGGGTTTAAGGAAATCATCAAGATTTCTTATAGATCGACAATTATTTCATCGAGGGTTTGATACCTAAGATATATGAGAGTTATCATAGTGTTTGGTTTGTTCACCCACGTGACAATCATATTATTTTAATCCAATTTCATTATTAATATAGAAGGACCTGAGTTCTTGATGAGTTTTCTTGAAATTTCATTCTAAATCTTGATTGTTGGGATTCTAATGAATTTTATAGATGAATATTAGTGATTTGAGTTTTTTTTTCGTACATTATCGTGCACTTATGTTGGTTATTCGAATCTAAGTGAGTCAGAAAGGAATCATTCTATTATAGGTTAATTAGGATAGAAAAATGAAAAATAAAACTCGTCGGGGAGTTTTAGGCAAAGGCTGGCACGTTGCCCAACCAATGTGCTAGAAAAGTTGTTTTGCAGTTCAGGGGCTGGTGGGTTGTGCCACTTAGTGCGCCAATTTAACCTCCCCCCAACACTTCTCTGTCGCTTGGCTTGTGACAGTTCTTTCCACATGTACATTTACTCCGTAGTGGTCCTAACTACTCTAAACTACATCTAAACATCGAAAAATCATCCATAACATGAATAAAATCCCTTGAAGTCATAATTAAATATTCCAAGTGGAGTTAAGAATCAATTCTTGAGAGTAATCTCAGTAATTTTGAGAAGTCTTTTAAAATTCTTAAAAATTTGTTTTAAGACTTGAGTATTTGAGTTAGAGAATGAGGAGAGTTCAGTTAATTTTTTTAAAAAAATAGTCTATGGAAACTAGTATTATCAAGTGTAGTTGTTTTTACATTTAAGAAAAGAGGAAGCATCGATTTCTAAAAGAGTTCATGTGGAATTTTTGAGTACTATCGCTTAGTGATTTAAAGATTCTTCTTTATCGATGGTGATAACTCATGATATCTATAGCCTTGCTTATTTTTTGGCTAAATACGGGTAACAAAACAAACCATAAATTTTGTTTCCAACCATGAGTTCCCCTATGACGTAAGCACTCTTGGATTGGGTGGGCCATTCCATCCAAAATTAGAGAATTGCCCAGTCTCGTATTAGATGGTCGGAGTGGAGATAATCTTTGTTTCTACGTCGCTCAGTCCCTTGGTTTTTTTCTCTTCTTATTCCTTTCCAGATCTTTATACCAATGTGATTTAATTCCGGTGCATCTTCCAAGATCCATTCGACACGTGCAATTTTTTTTTTATCTATAAACTTTCATCGCCCTACAAAACAAAATAAGTCACTACAAATTTTCTTGCCCTATTGAAGTACCAAATGTGCGCTCAACCCGGTGACCAGAGAATGGTTTTGCCCTTTAAATGAAGTGATAAGGTCGGAAAGAGGGAAGTAGGTCTCCTATTGAATAATGGTTGTTCTTCGCCGGAAGGTATATCTTCTAATTCTACTATTCTCAATACTATTAATATGGATATGGAGAATTTTCTTTAAAAATTGCACTGATTTTCTGGATAATAACTCAAGAGAAAACTTTTGAAAATTAATGAAGAACTTTTTTAAAAAAACATATGAATTAAGTTATATTTTGGGCACCAATATGGGGATAATTCAAACAGCCCCCATAAACCATGTAGTCAATGTGGGTAGAAAGGGTCATATACTTTTTACATGATTCCTCATTTACTTTTAAGCATAGATTAGTGGATCCACTTAGTTGAGGAGTTCTATACCCCGACAAGCTATAAGATAGTTCTGACCGTGTGGGTGAGCTGATGTATCATCACATAGCTCATAGTGATAGTTACCGCTTAGAGAATCTCCCAAACAGAGTTTATTTTATATTTTTATATGCATACTGAGTTGTATTTTTTTAGTAACTGAATTATTATCTAGATTTTTAACAGCTCTTCTTTATATCACATTATTGTTATCGCTTTTATATTTGAGAGAGTTGAGACTGAGTTGACATTGAGTTGAGATAAGATGATGTAAGTTGTTTCCTCTGTTCAATTCAATATTATATCATGTTTTAGATTTTGCCTTGCATGGTCGTACATTAATTATTGACGCCATTTGACCTGCATCGTTTCGTAATGCAGATAAAGGTAACCAGGATTATCAACCAATGATGTGTTAATCCATTTTATTTAAAGATTTGTTTGGTGATCCCCCTTGCTTCCTGAGGATCCATCATTTGTATTTTATCATTTCAAATTTGTTATTAGGATGTCGTGGGTCTTGACTTGACGTTCATCTCAATTAGTTGAGGCTTCATAGAAAGATTGACAATAGTTCATGAGACTTTTCATTTGATTGGTTAATGTTTTGGACTTGACTCGTCTTTTCTGGCTAGGTGAATATTCAATTATATTATGAGTTTTATATATTGAGATTATTCCAAGTTAAATAAGTCTTCCAATGAGAGTTGATCTAGACAAAGTGTTCACTTTGGGCCAATGATACGCTCAAACTTACGTCTCAAGTGCGAAGTAAAGCGGTCGTATCAAGTAAGAAACCCAACTAATGAGGTTGGGGTCGATCCCATGAGGAAAATAGTTCAGACTTAACTTATTCTATTATTACTATTATTTAGTCAACTATTTCCATAGAAAACAAAAGAAAAAAAAGGGTTTTTATTTCTAAATTAATGAAATAATTAACTAAATTAAAGTAAATAACTAACAGATTGAAATCTTGGAGATTAATTAATTAATAAAAGTAATTAGGGCTTAAGTGGTCCCACAGGTTCCTAACTTGATAATTCTAACTATAACAATTCTTTCCTAGTATCTTGCATGTAAAGTGATAAGTTATGTATCTCTAAATCCTTGATCCGGCATCTAGAAAATTTCACTTCGCACCTTGGTCCGGCTACGTGTATTGCTATACTAACCCTTACTTTTACCTCATATTAAGCATTGAATTCGATATTTGAGTAAGTTATTATCTCGTACCAACCGACACTAGCCTACTAGATAGTGTACACTAAATCTATGTTGATAATTCTTTTCCTATTATCTACCTCCTTGGTCCGGCAAGTTGCATTAAGGCGAAATCTAACGTTGTCCTTCTGTTCAAAAAACTTCTAAACGAAATAATTATCAATACATGCAAGACCCTATTCTAGAATTGCTATTTTAGTTAGATTTTACCTCATTATACACCCATGATTCCCACAACCCTAGTTATGGAGTTTAGTTACCCATGGTCATAATCACACTATTTATATATTTAATATAACAAGTCATGCACTTACTTCAATGAGAAAGAATAAAATCCATAAATTCACTTGATTAATCAACAAAAACACCATAAATCAATTCCATAAAAAGTGTATCAATTAGTAAATCATTCTTCAAAACTTGAACAAGAGAACTAAAAATTATCCAAAAATCTAACTATCGAAAAGTCTAACCCCAAAAATGATGTTTTTCGAACTATTTACAATAACAATAAAAACCTAATAAAAGAATGATTCTAATTACTTAAAATCTGTCAAAATGCATTTGAGTCAACGGACCTCGTGACGGACCGTAGTTGTCACGACGAGCCGTCATGGCCTCCGTCGTCCCATACATCAAAAATTCTTCTGCTGCTTTCTTCATTACCTTTAACGAACAGGTATGACGGACGGTTCCAAGAACGAAGGTCCGTCGAGGGTCTCTTTTCCATAATACTTTAACTTCTTGAAATTTGGGTACTAGGACTACTCTCTGATTATTACGACGAACCAACAATACGGACCGTCGTGGCTATGACGGTCCGTCATGGACTTCTGTAATCCTACACTAGGTCAAACTTCCCCATCTTCCTTCAGCAGCTTCTCTCCTCACTATGATGCCACCTATGGACCGTCACAGACTAGACGGATCGTCGTAAGCTTCGTAGGTGGTATCTTTTGTGTTTCTCACTCAAAAACATCCGCGTTCATCTTTGGATAGATTTCCTGCAAATAAGGAGAACCTTACATAAAAATCAACACAAAAAGGCTTTTGGAAACACACTAAACTTAAGGGAAAAGCATTAAAAATACCTTGAAACCACGGTACATCAACACCCTCAACTTAAATTTGTTTTTTGTCCTCAAGCGACACACTATTACTCACTACAAAATCATTGTACAAGAGTATACACATTGTAGCTTTCGTATTCATTTGGCTATCAATCCTGATAATTCTCATCATGTTTATGCATGTTATCACTATTAGGCTTGAATTATGTGGAACCAAACCATGACACAGACTCACCACGCATTGACACCTATCCTCTTCAATTTCTCTCCGAGGTGCTAATATTTTCGGTATTGCAACTAGTGTCCTCACTTCAAAACAACATCTTCATTTTTCACACAATGATTTCAGTTTGAGTATAAGGATTACTTTTCAACACTCAATCTCACAATACATTCTCAACTCATTCATACATATTGCCATAACCTTGCCTTTATTTTCACTACTTTAAGTTCGCCATACAACTCTTAGAATCACAATTGGACTTTCTTAGCTGTAACATAGGCTAAGGGTCAGGTAGGGTATATTTAGGTATACTTTAGTGACTTGTTTCCCTCCTTGACATATCGGCTAAACGTACCACCTTTTTATTTCGCCCAATTTCTTAGTTTTCTTTATATCTTGTTCTTTTCCCTTTCTTATCCTTATATGTAAGTGACTTTTCTTTTAGTCACTTCTGTTTTGTTCTTTCTTTCTCTTCATTCTTTCAACCCCACTTCCCGGAGTATTCCTTATAACAGTCACCCTCAACTCATGACTTTGCCATGAGTCATGGTTCACAATACCCACGGTTGGGTCAGGGCTACAACAAGGTTGTTTTCTGCATTAGCCACCCTCGTCTAATGCTTTTGGCATAAACTGAGATGCACATGTCCAAGGAGGACCATGGTCAACACATTGTTCCCAGAGAAGATCAGTTGGGGTCAAAAATAAAGATCTGTTTTTAGGCACAAATCATTTGGATCAATACGTGATTAACTTCATTAGTTTTTTTTATTTGGTCTCAAGATTGACTATTTCTAACAAAGGCCTATGATCCTTTCCTAATTGTTCATTTTAGCGTACTTTTAGCAAGACTAACCAGGCAAGTTCTAGCTCAGTCTCAATGGTGGATCCTTCGAATTTTTCCTCACTCTCACTTGACATTCATTACATTCCCAGATTATTAGACATCTAGTTAGAGTCTTAGATTCAAGGTCATATAGTAGTGTATCTCTATGTCATGTTCAGAGGCATAAAATTATCAATTAATATGCCTAGTCATGCATCATTTTCATATCGGGTTATCATATTTGTTTTAGATATCATGCTTTAGATTTATAGTATGCACACAAGATATAACGTGTCGGTTCAACAATAAAAGTAATCAGTCTTTTGGGGAAAAGAACACAGGCAAGAAAACCCTAAAAGAGTATTGTGAATTGGGCTACTCAGACTTCACCCAACAATAACTTTCCATTTACCCCACCCCAACAAAAAGATATGGAATTGTCCCCAATGCATAAAAAACAGAAATACGAGAGTGGTAGGTTAATCAAACCTAAGGCGCAAAGCACCGGCGATCAGCAAGCTGATGGATCTGGTACCCCGGAACCCACTATCTCTGTAGTCTGTACACCCTTAGTAGTGTCCTCATCAGCAACAACACTATCAGTCGTGCCTCCCGCTGTTTCCACATCTTTGTAGTAGCAGTGAAACATGACGGACCAGGTGATGGCTCGTCTTAAGTAGGATGGACCGTCATGGGGTCCATCTTGTCTTACTCCAACAATGTTTATTTTGAGACCCTCGGAAGGAAAGTATCAAAAAGTTATGCTGGATAAGCAGGATGGACCGTCGTGATAATAACGGTCCGTCATCGATGTCCGTCGTGGGGCACTTAGAAAAAGTATAGAGACCCTTAGGAGAGAGGTCTCTGACCATCATGACGGTTGTGTAGGACGGACCGTCGATGGTATGACGTTTCGTTGTAGATGTTCATTAGTGGACAGTTAGGACAAAAAATGGAGACCCTTAGGAGAAGGGTCTCTGACACCATGACGGTTGTGCAGGAGGGACCGTTGTGGGTACGACGGTCCATCGTAGATGTCCGTTAGAGGATACTTTTAAAATAAATGAAAAACGTACATAGCACGACGGATTCATGCGACGGTCCATCGTAAGCATGACGGTCCGTCGCAAGCATGACGGTTAGTCGATGTATCCATTAGTGAATGTTGCAGAGTGAATTTCTGCAAAATTTCATGGAGATGTGCTACCGGCAAATGAAAACCCATTAGTATAAAATGCAACCATTACTAGAAAGAAAACTATTGTTGGGTTAGAGGATACATATTTGGTTACCTCCCAACCAGCGCCTTATTTAACGTCGCGACACGACTAAAGACACTTGATTACTCAAACTTCATCAAGAAAACAGTATTACCCTTTTTCGGCAAGTCTATCCAACATCTGATCCATGAAGGGCATAGGAAAATGGTCTTTCTCGATCCATGCATTAATTTACAGTAATCCATACACCCCCTCCATCCTTTAAACGATCTCATTGGAACAAGTTCATTTTTCTCATTGGGGACCAAAGTCATTCCCCCTTTCTTTGATACACACTGAACAGGGCATACCCAACTACTATCAGAGATCGTATATATTCCTCCGGCATCCAACCATTTAATGATTTCCTTATTCACGACCTCTTTCGTAGGTGGATTTAAGCGTCTCTGGTGCTTAATACTTTGATTATGATAAGGCATGAGTTGGATTTTATGAGAAAAAAATACTAGGAGGGATCCCAATAATGTCTGCAATAGTCCACCCAGTAGCTCTTTTGAACCTTTTTAGCACTTTCACCAGACTCTCAACTAGTTTTTCATTCAGGTCTAATGCAATGATTACCGGCAAAGTGTCACCATTTCCTAAGAATTCATACCTGATATGAGGTGGGAGAGATTTTAATTCTAACTTTGGAGCCTCCTCTATAGATGGTTTCGCCGGTGGAGACTCACGATTCTTCATGACAAACTCATTTTTCTTCGGTTTAAACAAAACATCACCACAATCAAGAGCCGTGACTAATGACCCATACTCTTCAATGCAATCGTTATCAAGATTCATTATCATTGCCGCTAATGCTTCTACACCTAGACGTTCTTCTATTTGTGTCTCGGATGACTTACAAACTTTGTAGGATATAGCAGATACCGATTGAAGCTCACCACTCTGCCTCATAGACCTTCAAATGTTAAAGGTCACTTCTTCATTGTTCAACCGAAATTTCATCTGCCCCTTTTCCATATCCACTAAGGCTCTACCCGTAGCAAGGAATGGCCTCCCAAGAATAATAGGCACTTCAAAATCGACTCCAAAATCAAGAATAACAAAATCTGCCGAAAATATGAACGCCTCCAATTTTACTAGCACATCGTGGAGTATCCCTATAGGCCTTTTTACTGTTCGATCGACCATCAGTAGCCGCATCGTAGTGGCTTTGGATCACCCAAACCCAACTTCTTATAAATGGCAAAGGTCATGAGATTTATGTTTTCCCCGAGATCACATAATGCTTTCGCAAAATGTAATAAACCGATTGTACAAGGAATAGTGAGCGCACCCGGATCTTCTTTCTTTTGTACGAGAGATCTTGTAGCAATAACACTTTAGTGTTGCGTTCAATCATCATCCTCAAAAGTAACCGATTTTTTCTTTATAACCAGATCTTTCATAAACTTGGCATAACTGGGCATTTGTTCTAGAGCTTCTACCAAAGGGACATTGATAGAAAGCTGCTTCAACATTGTTTTAAAACGCCGATATTTACCGTCCTCGGTCTTTTTCACTAATCTTTGAGGAAAGGGGGGTGGTAGTGTAGGCATGGGAGTTACCTTTTTAGGCACTTCAGCATCTTTTCCATTGTTATCTTTTACTTTTCCACTAACCTCTACCACTTTATTATTAATATTATCTTTTACCACCTTTTCGTCATTAGACGGCATAGGTGGGTCATTGGTTTGCGTACCACCCTGAGTAGTTATTTCCATACAGTGTCCATCATAATTTTAGATTTTGGACAGTATTTCTAGGAAGAGTGCCCGGTTGCCGTGCGTTCACAGTCGCATATAATTGGGCCATTTGCAACTCAAGCTGCTTAATCGATATTGCATGTGTATCAACTTTCTACCCAATACCAGCTAAATTACTCATTAACTTTTTAATGTGCTCATCACTAGCGTCGAGCCTCCTCATCTTTTTTTGCAACATATCCTCAACTCGCGCCATACTACCTCCACCATCCCTAGGAGCAACTTTACGATTTTAAGGAGGAACATAGGGCCCATTACTATCATTTTTGTTACAATAGTTACCTCTGTTGAATTGTTGTGTTTCGGTTGTTGTAATTTCCATTCGGACCATAATCACCCTCACGGTTATAGTTACCATAGTTCCGAC
>JAKWIY010001890.1:0-14080 GCA_027704805.1 Solanum corneliomulleri | reverse complement strand
ACATTTTATTTGAAAAAGATATAAATAACGACGAATATATAAACGCTTTAAAATGGGATTTACAAGGAATTAGTAATACTATAAATATATATGAGAAAAGAATAAATTTTTTTAATGAATATTATAAACCAAGTACTTTAGGATAAAATAATAAGAGTAACAGTAGCTCCATTAAAAACCATAGAATAACTAGACTTACAAATTAATATAGAAAAAAGATTTCAATGATTAAAAAAAGATAATATAATTAAGTGTAACTTTGACAATGGAAATCGTTATTTGCATACAGAAGACGCTCAATATAATACTCTAATAGATTTAATAATAAATCTTAGTGAAAAAAATAAAAGAATCAAACAATTAAATTATAAAAATATTAAGTGAACAAGAAGAAACACAAAATAAACAAAAACAACTTTTTAAAAAGATAGAAAATAATTTAGATTACCTTAAAGAACAAGGAGTAGAACTAAGTAAAAAATTAAACGAGTTAAAAAATAAATAGAAAGAAGAGGTTAGTAATACATTAAGAATAAAAATACAGGAAATAAAGACAGAATTAGCATCAATAAAAGAAATAGTTCTTTCATGATAAATTTAGTAGAATCAGAGACATATAGAGACGAAATAAAATTAATAGAGAAAAGAATAGACCTTCCATCAGATTATAAAGAAATTAATCCATCTTCAAAATCAGATCAAATTATTATACAATAGAACAATATAATAATAGCACTTTTATTACAACTACATAATAAAATAGATAAAAACTTTAAAGAAACATTAGAAGGTAAAAATATAAACACAACTGGATTAGAAGAATTAATAGAAAATTTTAATAAAATAGAAATTACTCCTCAAAAAGATAAAATAACTAAAAAAACATAAAAAATAGATATTTTTCCAACTAGATCAAGAGATAAAAGACAAGAAAGACCAAGACCAATTTACTCCCAGAATAAAATAAGTAATGATTTTTTGTCAAGAATATTTTAAATAGAAAGACAAAGGAAGAAAACAATCAACAATTAGACGAAATAATAGATACAGATAGAGATAAACAAATCTTTCAACAAAATCAATTAAACTTATTGAATCCAAAAGTCTTATATAATACAAATTCAAAATCTCAACTATTAGACATTATAGAGAAGACAATTATCAGTATTAGGAAAAATTTTTGTATCTTTCCAACCTCATAAACTCTGAATCTGTAAAAGAAATAAAACATGTAAAAAAGACTATGCATATAGGATTAATAGTTATAGGAATGTAAAGGATTAACTAGAAAACACTTAAAACAAAGACATTTAATTACAATATTATGATAATAGATGGTCAGACATAAAAAGACATTAGGGATTAACAGAAGTAGATCGTGTAAGAGTTACTGTTTCAATTAATTTTGAAACAAATTCATCCATTTTGAAATAACAAATACATGAATGTGAGTGGTAACATTCATTTATTTTAATTCTTATGTACAAATTTGCAAGAAGTTTTTTTTTAATTCTACGTTATGGGTTTTTGAAAGACACGTTTTTTTGTTTCCAATTCATGAACCTAATAAATTCTATTAATTAAAAATCTTTTTCTTGCAAACTTTTATCCTGTAAATTGAGTTTCCTTTGGTTGAAAAAGAGAAGCATTCAAACAAAAGTACTTTCCCTTGAAAACACTTGTGAGACATTGATCAAAAGGTGAAATCACCAATTCAAGAATAGAAGAGCAACATTCTTGAATGCTACTTGTTTTGTGGCTAATTGAATCCCGAAGATAGAGTTGTTAGTTATTCTTCCGATTGCCTCGTGTGGAAGAGACTCCACTATCTTCAAGAAACTTATTACCGTGCCTCTAAGCCAAGCAAGTTTTATTTTGTATCCTTATAATTTTATCATTCTTGTTCATTTGTTCTAACAATTTGAAGATAGTTGTTTCTATGCATCCACATCAATAACGAACATTGTTCCATCTTTGCCTAATCCTAATTTTGAAATATTTGATGGAAAAGACTTTTCTATATGGCGTGGAGAGATGGAATTCTTTTAAAGACGATTAAAGTTAGCGTATATTCTTGAGAAACCTTGTCCTGAGGCTCCTAGTTCTGAGGTAGTAACGGACGAGACTACTTTAATTAAAGAACAAATTGTCAAATGGCAAGATGATGATTACTTATGCAAGAATTATATTCTTGGAGGAATGTCCAATAAATATTATGATCAATATTTATTAAGTGTAAATTTGCTAAGGAGATTTGGGATACTCTTAAAGCTATTCATTTAGCAGAAGAGGCGAGTTCAGAAGAAATTTCTTGTTTCAAATTATATGGAGTTCAAAAGGTTGATGACAAGTCTATCACTGAACAAGTACAAGAATTTCAACTTATAGCTAATAAAATTGTTTAACTGGAATTTCTTGATGAAAACTTTCACGTTGGTGCGATTGTCTCAAAACTTCCTCCATCTTGGAAAGAGTACAGAAGCAAACTCTTACACAAGAAGGAAGATTTGACTCTTGAAAATTATTGCAACACTTGCAAATTGAACAAGAGACACGATACCGTGACAATAACATCTTGAGGGAGCCCATCATGAAAGCTCATGTGTTGAAGAAAAGATCAAGAAGGAACCTGGCAATAATAAATTTTGAAGGCAAAGAAGAGTAAAAATTTCAAGCGTATAATTCTAATTCTAAGTCGATTGAATGTTATCATTGTCATAAAATTGGTCATTATGCACGTGATTGTAAAATTCTTAAAGCTGAAAAGAAGAAAGAAAAAGAAAATACAAATAACCAATACAAAAAATGAACTGGTGGCAATGGTCACAGAAGCATTGTAGCGGGAGATCAAGTGGAATAGTGGATACACACTGGTGCAAACTCGTCATATATCAGGTAATCGAAATTCTTTCACGACATATGACTTAGTGGGGGGCGAAAGTTTGCATATGGGAAACTCATCCTCTGCTAAGGTGTGGGAAAGGAACTGTTGAACTAAAATTCACTTCCGGAAAGATGGTTACATTGATAGATGTATTGCATGTTCCTGATATTCGAAAGAACTTGGTGTCAGGTACTTTCTTTCGAAGCATGGTTTTATAATGATTTTTGAGGCAGATAAATTTATTTTGTCTAAACAAGGCATGTTTGTTCGAAAAGGTTATGCTACAAATGGCATGTTCAAACTCAATATTGAAATGAAAATATTTTCTGCTTATATGTGGAGTCTTTTTTTAGATTATGGCATTAACGTCTTGGTCATGTGAATTTAGATCCATTCAACTTATGATGAAAAATGGATTAATTAAAGACTAGAAAGGATCATGTTGCTAAGTGTATTACCTGTAGTAAATGAAAATAACAAAGAAACCTTTTAAGTGTGTTGAAAGGATATCCACACTTTTGGAATTAATCCACACTGATATTTGTGAGATGGATTGTTTATCACGTCATGGAAAGAGATATTTTATCACTTTCATTGACGATTACTCAAGGTAACATATGTCTTTCCATTAAAAAACAAAAATAAGGCATTTGAGACTTTTAAACATATAAAGCAGAAGTTGAAAATAAATTGAGTTTGAAGATTAAATCAATTAGATCTGATAGAGGTGGAGAATATTTAAAATCAAATTTTATTGATTTTTGTGAAAAAGAAGGCATTGAGAAACAATTGACTATGTCTTATACACCACAACAAATAGTGTAGCAGAAAGAAAAATAGAACTCTCATTGAAATGGTTAACTCTATGCTTTATGGATCTGGTATCACTGAAAAATTGTGGACTGAAGCCTTATTTTCTGCATGTCATATTTTGAATCGAATTCATTCCAAGAAACATGATTCATCTCCATATGAACTTTGGAAGAATCGAAAGCCAAATAAATTATTTTAAAGTATGGGGTTGTTTGGCTCATGTTAGATTACCAGATCAACAATTGACTAAGATTGGATATAGAGGAGGTAGATTGTGTATTATTGGTTATTCACAAACCAGTAAGGCTTATAGATTTTGAATCTTGAGACTCCAAGCCCTCACACAATTATTGGAGTCGTTGCATGCTAACTATTTTGAGCATATATTTCCTAAGAAAAAAGAGTCTTTGGAACAAAATACAAGTTCTTCTATATCTACTCTTAAAAGAAAAATAGTTGAACCTTTGGAAGAAAGTCAACCAAGACGAGTGCAAGATCAGCCAAACCAAGAGACTTTGGACCAAATTTTCAAGTATATTTAGTTGAAAGGGATGCTGAAGGTTATGCTGAAGCAATGACTACACATGATGCTCATTTCTGGCGTGAAGCTATTGATGTTGAAATGCACTCCATTATGTCAAACAATACATGGATTTTATCAGACCTCCCTCCTGGATGTACGTTTATTGGTTGTAGATGGATCTTTAGAAAGAAATTAAAATCTGATGGAACCTTAGATAAGTACAAAGCTTGTTTGGGGGCAAAAGGTTTTACTCAATTGAAAGATATAGATTATTTTGATACATTTGCACCTGTAGCTCGAATTACTTCTATTCGTCTCTTGATTGCTTTAGCCGCAATTCATAGCCTGGTAATACATCAAATGGCTGTGAAGACTGCATTTCTGAATGGGGATCTAGATGAAGAGGTTTACATGAAACAACCAGAAGGATTTGTCGTTCCTGGTCATGAACACAAAGTTTGTAAGCTTCTTAAATCTCTTTATGGATTAAAACAAGCTCCAAAACAATGGAATGAGAAATTTAGAAGAGTAATGATTTCTAATGGCTACTCAATCAATGGTGGTGATATTTGTATATTTAGCAAATTTCAAGAAAAATCTGGTGTTATAATATGTCTTTATGTAGATGATATATTGATCTTTGGAACTGATATTGAAAGAGTCAAAGAAACAAAAAATTTTCTAGCTTCTCAATTTGAAATGAAAGATCTTGGAGAAGCTGATGTAATCTGGGTATTAAAATTATAAGATCAGTGAATGGCTTGACTCTTACTCAATCAAGTTTATTGAGAAAGTTCTAAAGAGGTTTGGTCACTTTGATGACAAACCTGCTCCTACACTATTTGATCCTAGCATCAAACTAATGCGGAACTCTAGTGATGTTCTCAACCAGCTGACATATTCTCAGATTGTTGGGAGTCTTATGTATGCCATGCATTGTACCAGGCCGGATATTGGTTACACAGTAGGAACTTTGAGCAAGTTTACTAGTAATCCCGGAGTTGAACATTGGAATGCCTTAATTCGTGTTTTAAGATACCTGAAGGGTACAATTAATGTTGGTCTGCATTATTCTACATTTCCCATTGTTCTTGAAGGCTATAGTGATTCTACTTGGAGTTCTGATCCGAATGACTCTAAATCTATTACTGCCTGGATTTTCACTTTGGCTGGAGCAGCGATTTCTTGGAAATCAAAGAAGCAAACATGTATTACTCATTCAACCATGGAGTCAGAATTTATAGCTATGTCTTCTGCTGGAGAAGAAGCTGATTGGTTGCGATCAATGCTGATAGATATTCCTTTATGGAGTAAGCCAATACCACCTTTAACTATCTATTGTGGTAATCAAGCTGCTATATTTCGGGCTTCAAGTGACTGCTATAATGGCAAGTCGAGATAAGTTCGTCTCAAACATAATCATGTCAGGAGATTATTGGAGGAAGGTGATATCGCTTCAATATGTGAAGTCCAGATTTAATTTAGCGGATCCTTTGTCTAAAGGTTAGGCAAAGATTTAGTGGTGGAAACTTGTAATGGGATGGGAATAAAGCTCGTTTAAATTAATTGTACTTTATGGTAACCCTACCTAATGATGTAATCTTGGGTTCAAGGGAAAAACAAGTAAAGTTACAATTGTGAAGCACATCAATAAAATTCTCATTTTCAAAATAAAATGAAATAAGTAGATGTGCATGATTGAGATTCGTTTCTCTTCATAAATTTATAAGACCAATCTCGGTTGGAGTTAGTAAGAAAACTCTTGATAAATTTTTTTTCGATATCCTACTGAAGAGAAGGATGAGATTATGTTCTCTTAATAAGTCTATAAATCGATTTCGATTGAAGTGTGTAGGAATACTCTTGATAGATTTACCGATACTTTGTGTAAAGGAAGATGAGATTAATTTCTCTTAATGAAGTTCATAGACTATTTGGTCGGATTATGCAAAGTTACTCTTGATGAATTCACCGCACTAAGTGCAAAGTGAAGGCCGCTTCAATAAGATTTTAACAGGAAATCTTAAAGCACTTGGCTAAAAAGGATTCAGGACACATGGCCGTAAGGTGTCAAAGGATTTTGATTTTCACCGGAACATAGTGATATGCGTGGAGTATTTTTCTTACTTCATTCAATGATGCACTTAGTTCAAGATTTGTTCACTAAGTAGTCAATGATTTAAAAAAAACCTTCACTAGCTAATGGTTCAAGTCCAAAAGACACCATTATTGATGCATGTTGCTAGATTAATGTCTCAAAATATTTTTTGGATTTTTTAAAGATAAAATTTCTTGAAACAAGTGGGGGATTGTAAGATTTAGTGTTTCAATTAATTTTGAAACAAATTCATCCATTTTGAAATAACAAATACATGAATGTGAGTTGTAACATTCATTTATTTTAATTCTATGTTACAAATTTGCAAGAAGTTTTTTTTTTTAATTCTACGTTATGGGTTTTTGAAAGACAAGTTTTTTGTTTCCAATTCATGAACCTAATAAATTCTATTAATGTCACGACCCAAAATCGAGCCGCGAGTGGCACCCACACTTAACCTACTATGTTAGCGAACCAACCAATCTAAACCCTAACATTTCAAACATAATTAACAAAATACAATGCGGAAGACTTAAACTCATTAATAAAATCAATTCAATAACTATTATTATCCCCAAAATCTAGAAGTCATCATCAGAAGAACATCTATCCTCAATTACTAAACTAAGAGTATCTAAGAAAACGAAAATAAGTATAAAGCTAGTCCATGCCTGTCACGACCCAAATCGGGGACGCGACTGGCACCCACATTTACCCTCCTATGTGAGTGAACCAACTAATCTAACCTTTACATTTTAATACAATATCAACAAAAGAAATGCGGAAGACTTAAACTCATTAATAAAACAACTCAAACTATTATTAATATCCCCAAAATCTGGAAGTCATCATCACAAGAACATCTACCTCAAATTACTAAACTAAGAATGTCTAAGAAGCTAAAACAATAAAAGCTAGTCCATGCCGGAAGTTCAAGGCATCAAGACTTGAAGAAGAAGATCCAGTCCAAGCTAGACGCGTTAGCTCACCCTGAATTCCCGACGGAGTGAAGACTGGCTCGAGTTACTGTTGTGTTGAAGTTGACGGAACGTTTGCTGCATTACACAAATAACAAAGAAAGAAAACATAAAAGTAGGGGGTCAGTACAACCACAAGTACTGAGTAGATATCATCGCCCAACTCAAAATAGGGAACAATATATATCAATAATAATGTAACTCAACTACAATACTCAACATGTAGCAACAACAATATTATACTATTAACAATTTCCGTCAAGTTCACACATGAGGACTCAAACCTCAATACCATACTCATTTGGGAATTGGTTCATTAGATTGAGTATATTAATTATCTTTCAAGATTCATTATCTTTCTTCCTTTGTGTCGGTACGTGACACTCCGATCCATCATATTCTATCCTGGTGCCGGAACGTGGCACTCCGATCCTATACTATCCTGGTACCGGAACGTGGCACCCGATCCATATACTATGCTGGTGTCGGAAAGTGACACTCCGATCCTCATATATCCTGGTACCGGAACGTGGCACCCGATCCATATTCTATCCTGGTGTCAGAACGTGACACTCCGATCCTCATATACTATCCTGGTACCAGAACGTGGCACCCGATCCATATTCTATCCTGGTGTCGGAACGTGACACTCCGATCCTCATTTCATTCTTCCTGGTACCGGAACGTGGCACCCGATCCTCTATCTCTATCCTGGTACCAGAACGTGGCACCCGATCCCCTAATTCATCAAACCTTCTTTCATACTAGGCATCATCAATCTCATTATATAATTTATCAACCTTCTTTTACACTAAGGCATCATCATTCTCATTATATAATTTATCAAGCCTTCTTTTACACTAAGGCATCATCATCACAAGTGAATTAGGGTGTATTTCGAGATTTGGGATTCAATGACTTCATCATGCTCATATAATCACATATATATATATATATATATATATATATATATATATCATATTCATACAAGCTTACAATTAAGCACATAGTAGGGTTTACAATACTATCAACACATAGCATTCACTATTAAGAGTTTACTACAAGTAGCATGAAAACCATAACCTACCTCCACCGAAGAATTGGAATCCACAAGCAAATTCCCAAGCTTTGATTTTTCCCTTCGTTTTCTTCTCTCTCTATTCGATCGATTCCTCTCTTTCCCTTGTTCTTTCTGTTTGTTTTATTCAAACCCTCTTTCTCTTACCCTAATTAACATATAATTAAGTGTAAAAAGAGGACAATAAAACCCCACTAATTAACCCAAAGTTACCTCTTTTATCCCTCAAGGATTTGAGTTATTAATATAAACCCTAAATCTTTATAATTAAGGAAAGAATAGTCAAAAACGTCCCTTAAAACGTGTGAAGAAATCCCATTCTGCCTGGGATTTGCGCAACCTGTGACGGCCCATCGTGCCTGCGACGGTCCGTCACGCAGGTCGTCGCAGCCTCCCAAAATCCAGGTGAGCTGTGACGGCCCGTCACCCCTGGGACGGTCCGTCTTGCACCTCCGTCCTGACGGTCAGAAACTTGTTTCTTGTACCAAATTCTCAAAAGTTGAAGTGTTTTGCAACGGGAGCTCATGACGGTTCGTCGTGGATGTGACGGCACGTCCTGCAGGTCCGTCACAATTTACAGAGAGTCGATTTTAATATCCAAATTGAAGAATTCTAAGTGTCATGGAACGAAACCTCCTCGACGGGCCGTCGTCACCTCGACGGTCCGTCGTGACATCCGTCGTCCCAGCCAGTTTTTCCAGAATTAAAATCTGCTTCTCGAAACGACTAAACTGGTCATTACAATAGATACCAATTTACCCATCGTTCGTCCCCGAACAATCAAAAGAGGAAAAACAATGGCGAAAAGGAGTACCTGAATCTGTAAACAGATGTGGGTATTTTTCTTGCATATCTGCCTCCTTCTCCCAAGTAGCCTCTTCAACCGGTCGATTCTTCCATTGAACTTTGATGGATGCAATCTCTCTAGACCTCAACTTGCGAACTTCTCTATCTAATATAGCAAACGGTTCCTCCTCATAAGTCAAATTCCATCAGCAAAAACTGCATCCCAACGGATAATGTAGTTTCCATCTCCTTGGTATCTTTTCAACATGGACACGTGAAATACCGGATGCACTCCGGACAGCCCTGGGGGCAAGGCTAATTCATAAGCCACCTCCCCTATTCGCTTTAGTACCTCAAATGGTCCCAATATACCTTGGACTTAACTTACCCCTTTTTCCAAACCGCATCACCCCTTTCATGGGTGAAACCTTCAACAAGACTTGTTCACCTTCCATGAACTCCAAGTCTCTAACCTTTCGGTCTGCATACTCCTTTTGTCTACTTTGCGCCGCTAGAAGCTTCTCTTGGATAGCTTTCACCTTCTCCATAGAATCTCTCAATAGATCAGTACCCCAAGGTCTAACCTCAAATTCATTAAACCAACCAATGGAAGACCTACATCTCCTCCCATACAATGCTTCGAATGGAGCCATATCAATACTTGAGTGATAGCTATTGTTGTAGGAGAACTCTGCCAAAGGTAGGAAGCTATCCCAATGGCCACCAAACTCTATCACACATGCACGAAGCATATCCTCCAGCACTGAATCGTCGCTCAGACTGACCATCAGTTGAGGGTGAAACGCAGTACTAAGGTCTAACCTAGTACCTAATTCAGCATGTAATGTCCTCCAAAACTTAGAAGTAAACTGCGTACCTCTATCTGATATGATGGAGAGTGGAACTCCATGCAACCGAACGATTTCTGAGATGTAGATTTTGGCTAACTTCTCTGCATTGTAGGTCACCTTGACCGGAATGAAGTGAGCAGACTTAGTTAACCTATCAACAATCACCCAAATAGAGTCATACTTACCCATGGTCTTTGGAAGACCAACCACAAAATCCATTGCGATTCTCTCCCACTTCCATTCAGGAATGGGCATTCTCTGAAGTGTTCCTCGGGCCTCTGGTGTTCATACTTTACTTGTTGACAATTGGACATTGGCAACAAACTCAACAATATCTCGTTTCATTCTACTCCACCAGAAGTTTTGCTTTAGGTCACGATACATCTTGGTTGCACCAGGATGTATAGAATATCCGGAACTATGAGCTTCTGTAAGAATAGTGGTGATCAAATCATCGATGCGGGGTACACATACCCTTCCCTTAATCCTCAAAACACCTTCCTCATCAATTATTGCTTCCTTAGCCTCTCCTCGCAACACTTTATCTCGAATTCGACTAGTTTTCTCATCATCAAACTGGTTTCCCTTGATCTTGTCAAGGAAGGAGGATCTTGCTTCCACACAAGTAACAATCCTCCCTTCTCATTTACTTCTAGCCTCATGAGGTCATTAGCCAAAATCTGCACTTCTTTAGCTAAGGACGTCTCGAAGCTTGCAAGTGAGCTAGACTTCCCATGCTTCCCGCCTTTCTACTCAAAGCATCTGCCACAACATTCGCCTTCCCCGGATGATACAAGATAGTGATATCGTAGTCCTTCAGTAGTTCCATCCATCTCTTGGTCTTAAGTTCAAATCTTTCTGAGTAAAGACATACTGTAAACTACGATGATCCATGTAGATTTCACACTAACCCCATATAAATGATGCCTCCATTGCTTCAATGCAAATACTACCGGGCCAATTCTAAGTCATGAGTTGGATAGTTACGTTCATGCAATTTTAATTGTCTTGAAGCATAAGCAATCACATTCTTTTCTTGCATTAGCACTGCACCAAACCCGAATAGGATGCATCACAATAGACAATGAAATTCTTACCTTCCACTGGCAAGGTAAGGATAGGCGCGGTAAGTCAACAAGTCTTGAGTTTCTGAAAGCTTTCCTCACACTCATCCGACCATACAAATGGAAAATTTTGCTTAGTCAAGTTCGTCAGTTGGGAAGCAATAGAAGAGAATCCCTTGACGAATCGGCGGTAGTAGCTAGCTAACCCCACAAAACTCCTTATTTCTGACACATTAGTAGGTCTTACCCAATTCTTTACCGTCTCAATCTTAGATGGATCCACCATCACTCCATCCTTAGAAACCACGTGCCCCAAGAAGGACACTGAATCTAGCCAAAACTCACACTTAGAGAATTTCGCATAAAGCTTCTTCTTCCTCAATAACTCTAACACCATTCTCAGATGCTCCTCATGTTCCTTCTTGCTCTTGGAGTATATCAGTATATCATCAATAAACACGATCACAAAGAGGTCCAAATATGGCTTGAAAATCCCGTTCATCAAGCTCATGAAAGCAGCAGGGGCATTTGTAAGACCAAAAGACATTACCACAAATTCGTAATGTCCATACCTAGTTCGAAAAGCCGTCTTTGGCACATCCGTTGCTCGTATTTTCAATTGATGATAACCGGATCTCAAGTCAATTTTTGAGAAGACACAAGCACCTTGTAATTGATTGAACAAGTCATCAATGCGAGGAAGAGGATACTTGTTCTTAATAGTTACCTTGTTCAACTGCCGGTAGTCTATGCACATCCGAAAACTCCCATCCTTCTTCTTCACAAACAAAACCGGAGCACCCCAAGGAGATGCACTTGGTCTAATGAAGCCTTTGCTTAACAACTCTTGAAGTTGTGCTTTTAACTCTCTTAACTCCGCGGGAGCCATTCTATAAGGGGGTATAGAAATGGGGCGAGTACCCGGTTCAAGATCGATACAGAAGTCAATATCCCTATCCGGTGGCATACCAGGAAGATCTGCAGGGACACATCCAAAAACTCTCGGACTACCGAAAACTGACTCAATCGAAGGTACTTGGGTAGTGTCATCCTTAAGATGTGCCAAGAAAGCTAGACAACCCTTACTAACCATCTTCTGAGCACGAATAAAGGAGATAATATGCACCGGACTGGAAGTGTAGTCGCCCTCCCACACTAACGGATCTGCCCCAGGCTTGGCTAACGTCACCGTTTTAGCATTACAATCCAAAATCGCAAAGTTTGGAGAAAGCCAAGTCATACCAGAATTACATCAAAGTCACCCATTTCTAAGATGACCAAATCTACACAAGTGTTGCTCCCACAAAATTCACAAACAAGGACCTATATACCTTTTCAACTACACAGACTCACCCACCGGAGTAGAAACACGAATAGGCATGTCAAGTAATTCACAATGTAGATTTAGACCATTAGCAAATGATGAAGATACATATGAAACGTGGAGCCAGGGTCAAATAATACAGATGCCATGCAATCACAAACCAAAAGATTACTTGTGATAACAGCATCAGACGCCTCCGCTTCAGATCTCCCAGGGAAAGCGTACCAATGGGCCCTCTCACCAGTCTGTCCGTTGCCCCTACCATGTTGTGTCGTAGTGGCTCCCATTTGCCCATCACCTCTGCCGTTGTGGTGACCACCATTACCTCGACCACCACGCCCTCCAGAATAACGGCCTCTACCATGACCACCTCTACCTCTAGCTAGTGGGGCTCTGTAACTCTGGTTTGGACAATACCTCTTAATGTGTCCAATCTCCCCACATCCATAACATTCTCGAGGTTCACGCATCGGCCCCTCAGAGAAATGTTGACCGGTCTGAGGTGGACCCCCAACTACAGTCTGTAGTGAAGACTGAATTGGTCGACTTGCGTAACCTCCGGAGCTCTGTCCTCTAGAGCGAGAACCATTAAACTCACCTCCCCTTCGAAACCTCTTTGATGTCGATGTCGTGGGGAAGTCATCTGGTTTCACTCCTTCCACCTCTATCACAAAGTCTACCACCTCTTGGAAGGATGTTGCCGTTGCCGCTATCTGTAAGGCTGAAATCCGCAATTCTGACCTCAACCCCTTCACAAAACGGCGGATCCGTTCTTGCGGACTGAAACAAAATTGGGTGGCATACCTTGATAAAGCACGAAACATAGCCTCGTATGCGTTGACCGTCATCCTACCTTGCTCGAGACTCAAGAACTCATCCCTTTTTCTATCTCTCAAAGTCCTTGGGATATACTTCTCCATCAATAAAAGGTAGAGAATGATTCCCAAGTCATAGGTGGTGCCTCTGTTGGTTGACACTCAACATGTGACCGCCACCACATTTTGGCGTTCCCTTGAAACTGATAGCTTACGAACTCAACACCAAACCGTTCTACTATCCCCATCTTGTGTAGTAGCTCATGACAATCAACCAGAAAATCATAAGCATCTTCAGATTCTGCACCTTGAAGACTGGAGGTTTTAATTTCAAGAACTTACTGAAAAGTTCATGCTGATCATTTGTCATAATAGGCCCAGTAGTCAGACGTGGAAATGTGCTATTCCCAATGATGCATCCATGCGGGGAGCCATAGGAGCCATAGTAGCGCATGTCGTTTCTCCGAAACCAGAGGTGTGTGCAGAAACCACTGGAGGTGCCTGACCCTGATCGGATAACCCGCTAAGATAAGCAAGTACCTGGTTGATCATCTCTGGTGTAGGTTGGGGTGGCATTTCCTCATTCTGCACTTGTTCATTCTCCCCTTCCTCACCCTCTCTTATCACCTCCTCGGTCTGTGCAGGAGTCACCGCCCTAGTATCAGATGGGCTAGGGGCTCGTCCTCTTTCTCTAGAGGACGTCCTCCCACGACCTCTTCCACGGCTCTTGCCGCTGCTCTTCCTCGAGCTACAGCCCCAGTGGCTGGCTCAGTCGTTTCTTGTCTTTCTGTTGTTGCTTCTGGTGCGGTCGTGGCTCTAGTTCTAACCATCTGCGAAAATAGAGTTAAGATGGTCAGATACCAATTC
>JAKWIY010001889.1:0-14068 GCA_027704805.1 Solanum corneliomulleri | reverse complement strand
TCCCCCGGACTTTGAGGGATAGGAAAAGAGATGAGTTCTGAGCCTAGGGCAAGGTAGGATATCGGTACTGCATATGAGGTAAGTTTTGTGCATTATCCAGGTATGCCACCCAACTTTGTTTCAGTCCACAAGAGCGGATTCGCTGTTTTGTGAAGGGGTTGAGGTCAGAATTGCGGATTTCAGCCTTACAGGTAGCGGCTACGGCACAATCCTTTCAAGAAGTGGTAGACTTCGTGATAGAGGTGGAAGGAGTGAAGCCAGATGACTTCACCACGGCATCGACATCAAAAAGGTTTCGAAAGAGAGGTGAGTTTAATCGTTCTTACTCTAGAGGACAGGGTTCAGGAGGTTACTCAGTCCGACCAATTCAGTCTTCACTACAGACGGCAGTTGGGGGTCCACCGCAGACCGGTCAACATTTCTCTGAGTTTGGTGGTTATCCCCATACTTCGTCATTCTCACAGAGGCCGATGCTTGAATCCAGAGAGTGTTATGGATGTGGGGAGACTGGACACATTAAGAGGTATTGTCCAAAACATAGTTACAGACCTCCAATGGTTAGAGGTAGAGGTGGTCATGGAAGAGGCCGTCATTCTGGAGGACGCGGTGTCGAGGTAATGGTGGTCACCAAACGGCCGGGGTGATGGGCAAACTGGAGGCAACTCACAACATGGTAGGGGCAACGAACAGACAGGCGATAGGGCCCATTGTTACGCTTTCCCTGGGCGGTCAGAATCGGAGACATCTGATGCTGTTATCACAGGTAATTTTGATTTGTGATTGCATGGCTTCTGTATTATTTGATCCTGGATCCACATTTTCTTGTGTATCTTCCTCATTTGCTAATGGTCTTAATTACATTGTGAATTGCTTGACATACCTATTCGGTGTGTCTACTCGGTGGGTGAGTTGCTATAGTTGAAAAAGTATATAGGTCTTGTTTGGTGATTTTGTGGGGAGCAATACTTATGTAGACTTGGTGTCTTAGAAATGGTTGATTTTGATGTAATTCGGGGTTATGACTTGGCTTTCTTCGAATTTTGCGATCTTGGATTGTAATGCTAAAACTGTGACGTTAGCCAAGCCTGGGACAGATCCGTTAGTGTGGGAGAGTGACTACACTTCAACTCCGGTTCGTGTCATCTCCTTTCTTCGTGCTAAGAGAATGGTTAGTAAGGGGTTTTTAGCTTTCTTGGCACATCTCAGGGATGACACTACCCAAGTACCTTCAATTGAAACGGTTTAGGTAGTCCGTGATATCTGGATGTGTTCCCTGCAGATCTTCCTGGTATGCCACCGGATAGAGATATTGATTTTTGCATCGATCTAGAACCGAGTACTCGCCCCATTTCTATACCACCTTATAGAATGGCCCCCGCGGAGTTAAGAGAGTTAAAGGCCCAAATTCAAGAGTTGTTGAGCTAAGGCTTCATTAGACCAAGTGCATCTCCTTGGGGTGCTCCGCTTTTGTTTGTAAAGAAGAAGGATGGAAGTTTTCGGATGTGCATAGACTATAGACAACTGAACAAGGTAACTATTAAGAACAAGTATCCCATTCCTCGCATTGATGACTTGTTCGATCAGTTACAAGGTGCTTGTGTCTTCTCTAAGATTGACTTGAGATCCGGTTATCATCAATTGAAAATACAGGCAACGGATGTGCCAAAGACTACTTTTCGGACCAGGTATGGGATTACGAATTTGTAGTGATGTCTTTTGGTCTTACGAATGCCCCTGCTGCTTTCATGACCTTGATGACGGGATTTTAAAGCCAATCTGGATCTCTTTGTGATCGTTATTATTGATGATATACTGATATACTCAAAGAGCAAGAAAGAACATGAGGAGCATTTGAGAATTGTGTTGGAAGTATTAAGGGAGAAAAGGCTTTAGCCAAATTCTCCAAGTGTGAGTTTTGGCTAGATTCAGTGTCCTTCCTGGGGCACGTGGTTTCTACGGATGGAGTGATGGTTGATCCTTCTAAGATTGAGAAAGTGAAGAATTGCGTAAGACCTACTAATGTGTCATAAATAAGGAGCTTTGTTGGTTTAGCTAGCTATTACCGTCGATTTGTCAAGGATTCTCTTCCATTGCTTCCCAATTGACGAACTTGACTAAGTAGAATGTTCCATTTGTATGGTCGGACGAATGTGAGGAAAGCTTTCAGAAACTCAAGACCTTGTTGACTAGTGCACCAATCCTTACCCTGCCAGTGGAAGGTAAGAATTTCATTGTCTATTGTGATGCATCCTATTCTGGTTTGGGTGCAGTGCTAATGCAAGAGAAGAATGTAATTGCTTATGCTTCGAGGGCAATTAAAGGTGCATGAACGTAATTACCCGACACATGATTTGGAGTTGGCCGCGGTAGTATTTGCATTAAAGCAATGGCAGGCACTACCTGTATGGGGTTAAGTGTGAGCAGTGCTGAATACGGATCATCGTAGCCTACAGTATGTCTTTACTCAGAAGATATGAATTTGAGACCGTAAGAGATGGATGGAACTATGAAGGACTACGATATCACTATTCTGATCATCCGGGAAAAGCAAAAGTAAGTTGTGGCAGATGCTTTAAGTAGAAAGGCAGGAAGCATGGGAAGTCTAGGTCACTTGCAAGTTTCTTAGACGCCGTTGGCTAGAGAAATCCAAAAACGGCTAATGACTTTATGAGGCTAGAATTAAATGAGAAGGGAGGATTTTTAGCTTGTGTGGAGTCGAGATTCTTTTCTTGACAAGATCAAGGGAAAACAGTTTAATGATGAGAAATTGATCCGGATCCGAGATAAAGTGTTGCGAGGATAGGCTAAAGAAGCAACAATCGATGAGGAAGGTGTTTTGAGGATTAAGGGAAGGGTATGTGTACCCCGCGTCGATGATTTGATCAACACTATTCTTACAGAGGCTCATAGCTCAAGGTATTCTATACATCCGGGTGCAACCAAGATGTATCGTGACCTAAAGCAACATTTTTGGTGGAGTAGAATGAAGCGCGACATTGTTGATTTCGTTGCCAAGTGTCCAAATTGTCAACAAGTAATGCATGAACACCAGAGGCCCGGAGGAACACTTCAGAGAATGCCCATCCTGAATGGAAGTGGGAGAGAATTGCAATGGATTTCGTGGTTGGTCTTCCAAAGACCATTGGGAAAGTTTGATTCTATTTGGGTAATTGTGGACAGATAACTAACTAAGTCTGCTCAATTCATTCCGGTCAAGGTGAACTACAATGCAGCGAAGTTAGCCAAAATCTATATCTCAGAAATCGTTCGATTGCATGGAGTTCCACTCCTCATCATATTAGATAGAGGTACGCAGTTTACTTCTAAGTTTTGGAGAACATGCATGCTGAATTCGGTACTAGGTTGGACCTTAGTACTACATTTCATCCTCAGACCGATGGTCAGTCTGAGCGAACGATTCAAGTGTTGGAGGATATGCTTCGTGCATGTGTGTGATAGAATTTGGTGGTCATGGGATAACTTCTTACCTTAGCGGAGTTTCATACAATAATAGCTATCACTCAAGTATTGATATGGCTCCATTCGAAGCATTGTATGGGAGGAGATGTAGGTCTCCCATTGGTTGGTTTGATGCATTTGAGGTTAGACCTTGGGGTATTGACCTTTTGAGTGATTAATTAGAGAAAGTGAGATCTATTCAAGAAAAGCTTTTAGCGGCGCAAAGTAGGCAAAAGGAATATGCGGATCGAAAGGTTAGAGACTTAGAGTTCCTGGAGGGTGAACAAGTATTGCTGAAGGTTTCACCCATGAAAGGGGTGATGCGGTTTGGTAAAAGAGGTAAGCTAAGCCCAAGGTATATTGGACCATTCGAACTACTTAAGCGAGTAGGGGAGGTAGCTTATGAATTAGCTTTTCCTCCAGGACAGTCAGGAGTGCATCCGGTATTTCATGTGTCTATGTTGAAAAGATACCATGGGGATGGGAACTACATCATTCGTTGGGATTCAGTCCTGCTTGATGAGAATTTGACTTATGAGGAGGAGCCTGTTGCCATTCTAGATAGAGAAATTCGCAAGTTGAGGTCGAGGGAGATTGCATCTGTCAAAGTTCAATGGAAGAATCGACAAGTTGAAGAGGCCACTTGGGAGAAGGAGACTGATATGCAAGAAAGATACCCACACCTGTTTATAGAATCAGGTACTCCTTTTCGCCCTAGTTTTTCTTCTTGTGATCGTTCGAGGACGAACGATGGGTAAATTGGTATCTATTGTAACGACCTGTTTAGTCATATTGAGCAGCAGATTTTATTTCTTGAAAAACTAGCTGAGACGACGGACCCCATGATGGACCGTCATGGGCACGACGGACCGTCGAGGGGGTCTCGTTCCAAAACACTTAGAATTCTGAAATTTGGGTACTGAAATTGACTCTCTGTACTTTGTGACGACATGGCAGGACGGACCGTCGTGGGCATGACGGACCGTCACAGACCTTTTAGTGGAATTAAGTCTCTGGACTCTATGACGGAGCAGCAGGACGGACCATCGCAGGCACGACGGGCCGTCATAGGCTGCGTAATCCCAGGCTGGGTCGGATTTCTGTTGAGTAATTTAAGGGGCGTTTTGGACTATTCCTGCTATAATTATAAATTTGGTGGGTTAATGTTAATTGTTTAATTACTTGGGGGTTAAAAGAGGTAACCTTGAGTTAATTAGTGGATTACTATTGCCATCTTTTATACTTAATTATATGCTAATTAGGGTAAAAGAAGAAGGGTTTGAATAAGAAAAATAAAAAGAACAAGAGAGGGAAAAACGATTGATAGAGAGAGACGAACGAAGAGGGAAAAACAAAGCTTTGGGAAATTGCTTGCTTGATCACGAATCTTCAGTGAAGGTTGGTTATGGTTTTATGCTATTCGTAGTAAACTCTTAACAGCGAATGATATGTATTGGTAGTATTGTAAACCCTTCTATATGCTTAATTGTATGCTTGCATGAATGTGATTATATAATTGTGATAAAATACGCATGATGAAGCTATTGAATCCTAAATCTTGAAAAACCCTAATCTACTTTGTTAAATGATGATGCCTTGGTATAAAAGAAGGCTTGATGAACGAAAGTAGTGAGATTAGGGGATCGGGTGTCACGTTCCGGTACCAGGATAGTATATGAGGATCGGAATGTCACGTTGCGACACCAGGATAGTATATGGATTGGGTGCCACGTTCCGGTACCAGGATAGAATGAGGATCGGAGGGAGTGTCACGTTCTGACACCAGGATAGTATATGGATCGGTGTTCCACGTTCCGGTACCAGGAAGTATATGAGGATTGGTTTGGAGTGTCACATTGACACCAGGATAGTATATGGAGCGGAGTGTCACGTACCGACACAAGAGAAATAAAGATAATGAATCTTGAAATATGTCAATAACTCAATTTAATGAACTAATTCCCAAATGAGTATGATGGGGAGGCGTGAGTCCTCATTGATGTGCTGTTGTTGTGACCAAGAGTTATGGTAATTGTACATGCCGCATGTTGGTATTGTAGTTGATTTTATGATATTATCCGATATATACTGTTTTCTATTTTGAGTTGGCCGATGATATCTACTCAGTACTGGTTTGTACTAACCCTACTTGTATGTTTCTTTCTTTGTTATTTGTGGATTGCAGCAAATGTACTGTCGTCTTCAACTCAACGCAACTCTATCCAGTCTTCATTACATCGGATTTCAGGGTGAGCTAATGTTTCTAGCTTGGACTTGATCTTCTTCCTCATGTCTTGATGCCTTGAAGTTCAGGCATGGACTAGCTTTTTATTTATTTTAGCTTCTTAGAATACTCTTAGTTAGTAATTTGATCATAGATGTTCTTGTGGGGTGATGACTTGATTTGGGGGATAATAATAGTTTTGAATTTTAAGTTAGTTTATTCAATTGATTTTCATTAATGAGTTTTAAGTCTTCCGCATTGTATTTTGTTCATTATGTTTAAAATGTTGGGGTTTAAGATTGGTTTGGTTTTGCTCACATAGGAGGGTAAGTGTGGGTGCCACTCGCGACTCGGTTGGGGTCGTGATAGAAACATTTTTATGATGAGCATTTTTGTAGTTTATTTCATAAAATATAACAAAAATAAAATTGATTCTGTTAGTAAAAAGACTTGCCCATAATCATCACGTGTTCTCCACCATATTTATGTTCAAAGCATCAATCTTCTGCAAGTTCTTTTTTGTTCAAAATCTTGTTGTCCCTCCTCATCGCAATCTGTAGCACATGAGTCTCTTGAAACCTGTAACACCCCCTATCCAAAACAGATAAAAAATAAGTGTTTCATAAATCTACAGGTTCAATAAATTGTCACTACTGACGGACCGTAGTGTGATATACGGCCTACATTGTGCATCCGTCGTTTGCAATTGAAGCGCTACGAAAACTTAGCATAGAAAAATTGACTAACTGTCGATCCACGGACAGACCTATGGTCTTTAAGTCAAACTACGGCCCATTGTCTGTGCCCGTGAATTGATACACAAGTTACCCAGCCTCTGACATGAACTATGGATGACCAACACGGACCGTTGTTTGATCTACAGTCTGTAGGTCGGACAACAAGTGACGTTTAGCCGTTGATTAAGGGGAATTGCTAATAGGATCAACTTGAAATTCTTATAACCTTTAGCACAAAATGAATTAGGTTTCATGTAACATATTATATGATAGATAATTGAATTATCTTTTCATAGCCATCGAGTTTGCTAAACTCCAACCTTAGAGTAAAATGTTATGCCCAGTCTAGTGAAGGCTTGTCAAGCGGAGCCAAAAGAAGGACCATTGATTGACTGACGGCCCGTCAGACTAAGTCGTCCATTAGTCTGACAACAATTAGTTCACAGATCATTTGGTCTTTTTTTAGTTTGTTTAACCCCTAAGATACGTCGTTAAAGTCCTAAGTCACCAAATTTTAGTCAGTTTAAGCTTATAAACATAACCAAAATTTACCTAAATCAAATGATTAATTAAAACTTAGAAAATTAGAAGCAAGAAAGGAGAAAAAAGGTCAAGAACCTGAGTTCAAGAACACAACAAGGTTTCATAAATTTCACTAGTGGGTTCCTATTACCCATTTGGTCCTTATTTTTCAATCAGATTCTTTATTCCCTTATCATAATTAGAGATAGGGTTTCTAGAACTTCAGCAAATTATGATGAAATAGTTAGTTATATGTTCCAACTCAGATTACCATATTATTATCCAGATTATTGCATGAATTTTAGAACTCTAGCTTTGTTTTTCTTTAGTTCTTGAATTACACATGCTAGGTCAGATATTTCAGTTACTTTAGTATACATGTTTCATTTATTACTGCATCATTATCTGATTAATTGTTGCACTCTTAGTTTCCATGTTAAGTTTTAAGTTTTGCAGTATTTACAAAAATTCATTCATAATTTGTTAATCACTTAATTCATTGGGTCTAGCATAATAACTAGTTGGACTAGGGTTCAACATACCAAATAGTCCTAAAACTACTAGCTAAATAGGTTGTAAGTCCCCTTTGAGGGCATCAATTTAGTGATTCGTCAGCATTCCTTTTTCCTCTAGTAGGGTATATTGGGTCCTCTCGATGGGGCGTATACATTGGACTCCACATTTAGATCATGTGGTTTTACTATCAGTTATTAGTAGCTTTCACGGTTAAGTAGGACTCTATTGCAGTGACCATATTTATAGTTCAGTTAGTTTCAGTCTCAGCATGTTATAAATTTTGTCATTGCATCTAGTTAGCTCAAAATTTAGTATATCATGTTTAGAATATTATATTTCCTTTTATGCTTGTTAAGTTATGTATTATTTCAGCTTTACTCTATCCTACATGCTCAGTACCTTTTACTTAATGTCGCATATGTGCGCTACATCTTCTCATGATGTAGGTTCAGGTTCTCAGCATCCAGATAAGACATAGGTCGATTTCTGATTCTACGAGGACAATATTCATGAGTTATTTCTACTACTTTAGTCCTATAGTATAAGTTTTTGCTAGACTTTGTTGGGGCCTGCTCCAGCATTTCTAGTCAGTTAGATGCTATTTTCAAACATACTTAGTTTAAGCTTAGTTTTGAGTTAATAACTTCTTTGTATTAAATGCATAAGTTTTCATATATCTCAATTTTAGTATATTGGTATTCCCTATCTTTTTATATTAATTATGATTTAGCTTCAGTGCTCAGTTTATTTTCTATAGTAAGCTCATAATCATGCTAGTAGGGTTAAATTGGGATCACTTGTGGTCCTTGGTCCCGTTTCCATGTCTCGAGGTAGCTAGGGACGTGGAAAACTTGATAGTAGAGCACTAGGTTTAACTTTCCTAGGATGTCTAAAAATCCGCACTAAGTAGAGTCTTTTTCATGGGTGTGAAGTGCTCTACATTTAATGAGAGGAAGGCTATGGTGTGTTTTAGGGAAAACATCACTTTCTTGGTACTCTTATCGTGCGTAAGGTATGGTCTATTTCCGTTATAACTCGACGTTCTACGTTTCAGATCATGCCTACACATAGAGCTAACGCCACGAATGTGAATGCCATAAATGCAAACGTAACTCCTCCAATCCCAAATCAGAAAGTCTCCAATGTGAGTTTTCGAATGCCATTCAGTTGTTGGCTATGATGTGGCCAACCAAAACAATCGGGTTCAATCTCAAGTGAATGAAAATTGTGGATCCATAACATATAGGGTCCGTGACTTTTTTAGGATTAATCCTCCTGAGTTCTTAGGATCGGAGACTAGTGAGATCTCCATAACTTTCTTGGATGAGATCAAGAATATCTTTGAGGTGATGCGGGTCAATGGGAATAATCGGGTTGAGGTGACATCATACCAGCCGAAAGATGTTGCTCATATCTGGTATACTCAGTGGAAGGAAAATAAGGTTACAGATGCAGCTCCTATTACTTGAGATTGCTTAAATGAAACCATCCTGGACAGGTTTTTCCCAATATATTTAAGAGAAGCCAAGGCTAAGTAAACGATGAATTTAAGGCAAGGAAACATGACGGTCCAAGAGTATGGGCTCAAGTTTAACAAACTCTGTAGGTGTGCTGCTCACATGCTTGCTAACTCGAGGTCTAGATGAATAAGTTCTTGTATGGAGTGTCGAATTCGGTGAAAACAAAGTGCAGAAATGCTATGTTACTAGGAGATATGAACATGTCTAGGCTTATGACTCATACTTAGCAGGTTCAGGGTGATAAGCTTAGGGAACATGCCAAGGAGAATAAGAAGGCTAGGAATGTGAACTATGTCTATTCTCAATAGAAATCGGGTGGTGGAAATCGCTCGTAGATTAAGAAGAAATTTCAACCCTAGCCCCTTCATCAACTAGTGTTTTATCCTCTAAAAAAAGTATGATCCAGAGGTTAGGGCACTAGGTTCTAAGTCTCAGGGAAGTGTTTCAAGGACCAAGACTCACCCCACTTGCCCTAAGTGTAGAAAGAACCATCCATGTGAGTGCCTCGTAGGAAAGGAATGATGATTTGGTTGCGGTCAGCCTGTTCACAGGTTGAGGGATTGTCCTTCTACACTGGGTCAATGAGGTGGTAAGGGTAGAGCTCCCTCTACAACTTCAGCTCACAAGCAAGTCATCCGACTAAGAGGGTAACTAATATGGTACGGGTGGCGGTCAGCGCCATAACAGGTTGTATGCTCTTAAGGATCGCCAGGATCAGGAAGGTTCTCTTGATGTAGTCACTAGTATTTTACGAGTATTTGACCTTGATGTTTATGCATTGTTTGATCCAAGGGCTAGTCTTTATTATGTAACTCTCTTACATAGCATTCCAATATAGTTTTAGTCCCGAAACTCTCTCAAAACCTTTCTAACTCTCAACTCCAGTTGGTGACCTAGTTATAGCTAGATAGGTATATACAAATTGCTCTGTCACAGCTCTTAGAAAATCACCTCAGCAGAACTTGTAGAGTTAGAAATGGTAGACTTCAATGTGATTCAAGGAATGGATTGGTTACATTCATGTTATGCCTCAGTCAATTGTTGAAATAGGATTATTCGTTTTATTTCCAAACGAACCAATCTTAGAATTGAATGGTAGTATGTTAGATCCTATGGGTCGATTCATATCTTACCTTAAGTCCAGAAAGATGATCTCTAAGGGTTATATCTATCATCTAGTTTGGCTTAAGGATTCTAGCTCTGAAACACCAACTCTTGAGAAAGTTCTAGTAGTAAGTTTCCTGAAAATTTTCACAAGATCTTACCAGAGTCCCTCCCGAGAAGGAAACCGATTTTGGAATCGATATCCTTCCAGATACCCAGACTATTTCTATTCCTCCTTATAGAATGGCTCTAGCAGAGCTTAAGGAATTGAGAGATCAGTTGAAAGATATTTTAGACAAGGGCTTCATCAGACCTAGTATTTCGTCATGGGGTGGACAAGTATTGTTCGTAAAGAAGAAAAATGGTTCTGTTAGAATATGCATTGATATATCAGACACTAACAACTTCTTTGGATTAAACTCATTCATATATCCCTATTTTAGCATATGGGTATTCCACATCTTTTCATTTTAAAAATATGATTTAGCTTCCGCATTCAGTTTATTATCTTTAGTATGCTCATGCTCATGCAAGCAGGGTTAGCTTGGGATCACTTCTTTTCCTAGGTTTCGTGTCCATGTCTCGTGGCGTGACAAAATCAAATTACTAGAGACCTACTTCCCTATAATCAAGAAATTTCTCATGTTTAGTTTAGATGATTAAAGATTAAATGAAGATATGACAATTGTTAGTGTAATTTTTTCCTTTCTAGAAAAAATAAAAGAAAAATATATACATTAACAAATAAACAAAATCACAACTTGATGATCAGCCCGGAGAATGCAATACGCATTAACAAAACACAACAAAAAAGCAGGTTCTCTTAATACAAAATTTTGAAGAAATACCCAGAATCATAACAAAGTTATAGATTTTCACACTTCTAGCACTGATCTTAAAATACGAATGTCATTCTGATCAATCCAAAGATTTCATGAAAATCAAAAATGAAAAAAAACATCCAGCATTACTGGTCCAACATAGATGGAAATCTCTACCTTATTCAATAAAAATCAAAAAAATTTGTTCACCGATAACATCAACCATAGAAGAAAAATTGGGGGTAATGAAAAAAAATCGAGTTGGGTTAAAGAAAAAAGAGAGCATTGAGGGTAACGAAAACAAAAAGATTTTTCTAAGAAGGTTTTTTTTAATAAAAGAGTCTAATTTAACAAAATTATACTCCTTGGATTGGAGGAACTTTCTCTTGGATACAACAATCAATTACTTATGAATTGATGACATGTACTCTACAAATAGACAGAGGAATGAAATATTTCAATTTGGAACTACGACGATCAAATTAATGTATCGTAGTAATTACTTAAAAAATTTTACTTCAAAGAAAAATATACTTCTTGGTGTGGAACAACCTATTACTTATGAATTTTTGAATCATAGTCATCAACTATATAGAAGAATGAAGCACTTGTCCGCTTGGAACTATGAAGGTCAAAACAATGTCGAGTAGGAATTGCTTAAGAAAAATTTATACTTCAAGAAAGTTATCATACTTGGTTTGGAGTAGTCACCATTGTATTAAAACACTCAATTACTTCTGAATTGCTGACACACAATGATCTATAAACAACTAGACAAATATATCACCTCAGAAATCTTGACACTTGGAATGGAAAAAGAGTAAAGGCTTTAGTTTAGTACAAGTGCATGTGTACAGAAGATTGTAAAGTTCGTAGAGAATGTCACTAGTCGTACAACCAGTAGTGGTGAAATTTAAACTTGAAGGTTTTGTTACGAAGGGTATCACAGGCAGTTAAGTGCTGCACAAGTCATGGACCAGGTCATGAAACTTTTGCACGGACCATGAAGTTGTCTGCTAGACCCCTTATCTAAGTAACTCTATTAAATGGCAGAATGGACAAGATATTAAGCATGTTAACCTTGTCACTTGCATAAGCCAAGGAAACAAAAGTCAAGGGTAAGTTGGTGACTGATTGTTTACAAAGCTAAGGTGTGCACAATGGCACAATGGCCTGATTGCGAAAAAACAACTGAGAACAGGACTTGAAGGCAAGGTAGCTTGGTGAGGACTTGACCAGACGAAATCTTAACAAGGTTATGTGGGCATAGCATTGATATTCAAAATAAAGAACAAGGGCAAACGGCCAGCAAGGGTAATACAACAATGAAAGGACATTGATGCCAACGTGAGATGAAGCAATCACATAGATTTATGATAGTGGCATGACAACATTAAGTGGGAGCAATGCAAGGATGAAAAGTCTAAGTATGATAGTGTTTAAGATGGGAGGAGCTTGTCAAAAAGGCAAGCAAAGTGAAAGATGACTAGTTGTTACAAAATACATGCCAAGCACATGACAGGCGGTTACAAAAAGTCCAGCATTATCTCATTTTGTGTGGAACGTATTTTTGGTGCCTCGTTTGAATTATTCTAAAGCAAACAAGTGTTTTATTCTTATTACGCCACTTGTCGGTAGTTGGCTGCACATAGTATTATAAATGTGCAGGTTGCCTTATGCTGTAATTTGGGTTTGATTGTTCTAAGAATTAGAGAATAATAATTAGAGTGTCAAATCTAAGTTAAGTTCTAGGGTGATCTTATAGTGCCAAGGTTAGTACGATTTGGGAGTGTTCTTGTATTCACTTTATTAATACAAGTTGGAAATTATGTTTTCTATTAAGTTGGTTGTCTTTGTCTCATTTTATATTTTACTAGCTGAATTATATCTTTGCCTATTGTTTTATGTTGCTTAAAATTTCAAGATTTAGTGTCAAAAAAGTTGCTGCCTATTTTTTGAGTTAACACCAAAACAATCCTAAATTTGGCTAAATGCTGAAATGCTAAAATTGACAAGGTTGTTGGCTGCCAAAGTGGGTTAAATCGGTGAACTCTTTATGTTATTAGATCAGCCCCCTTACAGTTTCTGTGAAAGGGTCTTCTTCAGTTTAAGTTTTGGGTCAACTTCAAATTATCCTATATCACATCACATAATGATGTAGGTGGTCTGTTGCCTATCAAATTTGAAGTCTTTGACTCATCTTTCCAACGCTACCAAGTTTGCCTCATTTTGAATTTGGAGTAAAAAGTTATGTCTGTTTTAGTGAAGTCATGTCAAGTAGGTGAAATTTTACTGGCTATAAATTCCGTGAAACGGACCATGAACCTTAGACGGTCCGTGAAGTTTTACATAAACCAAACCTTACGCTTAACCACAAAATTTTGGGGGAACTTCTCATTGTTTGAGGGGTGTCGAGGGATATTACACCTGGTATAGTTATGTAACAACCCTAAAATTGGATATGCTATGTAATGCTTAATGTGTCTAGAATGCCAACAATTACACCGGGTTCACATGGATTGATGCGCGTAGAACCACACCTCTAAACGCTTGCTAAATCCAAGAGAACTAACTTGGGGAGTTATTTGAGCAAGGAAAGGTTGGGTCCAACCATGTAAGGCTCTCGAATACGAAGATTTCCTTAAAGGAGTCTTTACCAGACTTATAAAGGGAAAATCATCGGTTTGGAGGGTCTAGGGGTAAAATGGTCTTTTTCTAGGCTAAGGGTAGTATCATAATTATCCTTAATATATAATTAATTATTTACTTAATAAGTGGGAGGGGTATTTTGGGGAGAGAGGTCCAAAGTTGGGCTTCTGAAGTGAAGTCTTGCTCCACATGGGTTCTAACCTTGGTGGAAGCAATGAATTAAATTATTTTTAATTTAAGTTGGTAAATTGATGTAATTAATTTGTATTTATTATTTATTAGCTTATTTAAAATAAAAGTAAATCAGATTTTTAATAATTAAATAAAACCTTATTTGACTAAATCCTAAATTAGACTCCTAATCCAAAGAAAACTTTTCTCTGCCATACTCATCTCTCTCTCTGACGTCTCTATCACTCTCACTCACGATTCTATCTGCCAAATAACTTCATGAAAACAGTAGTAAACCAAAGTTCTTCACACTTGAATAACTCACAATGAAATTATTAGAAAACA
>JAKWIY010001888.1:0-14089 GCA_027704805.1 Solanum corneliomulleri | reverse complement strand
GATAACTCACGAACTCAACACCACACCGTTCTAACTATCTATACCCATTCTTTGTGTGGTAGCTCATGACAGTCAACCAGAAAATCGTAAGCATCCTCAGATTCCGCACCCTTAAAGACTGGAGGTTTCAATTTCAAGAACTTACTGAAAAGTTCATGCTGATCATTTGTCATTATAGGCCCAGTAGTCAGACGTGGAAACGTGCCTATGTCCAATGAGGCATCTATACGAGGAGCCATAGTGGCTGCATGTTGTACCTCTGAAATCGGAGGTGTTGGTGCAGAAAATACTGGAGGTGCCTGACCCTGATCAGACAACCCGCTAAGATAAGCCAGAACCTGATTAATCATCTCTGGGGTAGGTTGGGGTGGCATTTCCTCATTCTGCACTCGTTCATTATCCCCATCCACCCCTCTCTTCTACCTACTACCTCCTCAGTCGGTGGAGGAGTCACCGCCCTAGCATCAGACGGACTAGGTGCTCGTCCTCTTCCTCTAGAGGACGTCCTCCCATGACCTCTACCACGGCCTCTTGCCGCTGTTCTCCCTCGAGCCACAGCCCCAGTGGCTGGTTAGTTGTATCTTGCCTTGCTGGTGTTGGTGTTGGTGCAGTCGTTGCTCTAGTTCTAACCATCTGCGAAAAGAGTGAAGATGGTCAGATACCAATTTGTATCACCTAGATACCAATTGGATTCAAGTAATAGCACAAAAGAAAGAAAGAAAGAATGAATGGAATTTTCTTAAAGTCTTATAGCCTCTCAAGGAAAAGTAAAGGCGTACCCCTACCGTTCCATAAGACTCTACTAGACTCGTTCTTGTGTGATGAGACCAACGAACCTAATGCTCAAATACCAAGTTTGTCACGACCCAAAACCGAGCCGCGACTGGCACCCACATTTACCCTCCTATGTGAGCGAACCAACCAGTCTAAGCTTTATCATTTTAACATATATCAACAGAAAGTAATGCGGAAGACTTAAACTCATTAATAAAAACCAATTCAATAACTATTATTCCCCTAAATCTGGAAGTCATCATCACAAGAACATCAATGATAAGATTGCTAACTAAAAATGTCTAAGAAGCTAAAACAAATAAAAGCTAGTCCATGCCGGAAGTTCAAGGCATCAAGACTTGAAGAAGAAGATCCAGTCCAAGCTAGAAGCATTAGCTCACCCTGAATTTCCGATGTAGTAAAGACTGGCTTGAATTACTGTTGAGTTGAAGACGACGGCACGTTTGCTGCACTTCCACAAATACAAAGAAGAAAAGATAAAAGTAGGGGTTAGTACAAAACACGGTACTGAGTAGATATCATCGGCCAACTCAAAATAGAAAACAGTATATACCAGGTAATATCATAAAATCAACTATGATACTCAACATGTAGCAACAACAAGTACTATATCATTAACAATTTCCGTCAGTTTGCACAGAGGACTCAAGCCTCCATACCATACTCATTTGGGAATTAGATCTTAGATTGAGTATATTAAACATCTTTCAAGATTCATTATCTTTATTTCTCTTGTGTCGGTACGTGACACTCCGCTCCCTCATACATCTTAATCCTCTTGTGTCGGTACGTGACACTCCGATCCCCTACTACTATGTGTCGGAACATGACACTCCGATCCCCTAAATCTACGTGTCGGTTCGTGACACCCGATCCCCTAAATCTACGTGTCGGTTCGTGACACCTGGTCCCCCTAATACAACGTGTCGGTTCGTGACACCCGATCCCCTAAATCTACGTGTCGGTTCGTGACAACCGGTCCCCTACTAATACTACGTGTCGGTTCGTGACACCCGATCCTTAATTCTTTGTGTCGGAACGTGACACTCCGATCCCCTAATCTCTTTCTATTCAATTTATCAAGCCTTCTTTCTCACAAAGCAATCATCAATCTCATTATTTTAGTTCATCACGCCTTCTTTTATACCAAGCCTCATCATTATCATACGAGATTAGGTTTTTATCAAGATTGGGATTCAATAGCTTCACATCATACTTAATATAATCACAATTATATAATCACATTCATGCATGCATACGATCAAGCACATAGCAGGGTTTACAATATCATCATACATATCATTCGCTATTAAGATTTTTACTACGAATATCGTAAAGAAAACCATAACCTACCTCCACCGAAGAATTGATCAAGCAAGAATTTTCCCCAAACTTTTGCTATCCTTCTCGTTCGATCGATCCTCTCTCTCCTCTCTCCTTGTTCTTTCTAGTTTTTTTATTCAAACCCTCTTTCTTTTAACCTAATTAGCATATAATTAAGATGAAAGATGGCAATAATAATCCACTAATTAACTTAAGGCCACCTCTTTTAACCCCCAAGTAATTAGACTTATAATCCTTAACCCTCTAACTTTATATTAAAGTAGGAATAGTCCAAAACGTCCGTTAAAACGTGTAAAGAAATCCGACCCAGACCGGATTATGCAACCTGTGGACGGGCCGTCGTGGCCTGCGACGGTCCGTCCTGCAGGTCGTCGCAAGGTTCAGAGACCCAAATTTCCACCAAGGGTCTGTGACGGTCCGTCACGCCTGTGACGGTCCGTCCTGCAAGTCCGTCACGAAGTTCAGAGAGTCGATTTTCAGTACCCAATTTCAGAATTTCTAAGTGTTTTGAAACGAGACACTGCGACGGTCCGTCGTGGGGTCCGTCGTTTCAGCCAATTTTCCAGAAATAAAATCTGCTGCTCAAAACGACTAAACAGGTCATTACAACTTTATTTTTTTATTTGGTATTATTATTATGTTGGTATTGCACGAAGCATAATTTTTTTTGGTGAAAGTGAACATTTCATATTTCAAATTTTTTCTTTCTATAGTTTAAAAGTCTATCATATCACTAGCTTTAAGGTGACAAATATTCTTTATATATTATGCATTCACTTAGAGGTGATGGAATTGGAGTATATTGACAAAGTAAGAATCCCCACACATTTTTTAAAAAAAAGTAATTCAAATCAAATTATTTGATATTATTTTTTTAACAAATAATATACTCAATAATACAACAGATTACATGCACGAAGCACGTACCCAGAAACTAGTTTATCTATTCTATATTACCTTAAAAGTATGAACCCCTAACTTGAATGGTAAATTACTATAATATCCTAACTTAGGTTGTGACTTTTTTGATAAGTTGTGACTTTTCCGATAAGTTGTGACTTTTTCTAAAGGGTTATGACTTTTTCAAAGAGTTGTGATTTTTTCAATAAGTTGTTACTTTTTAAAGGTTGTGACTTTTTCGATGAGTTTTGACTTTTCCAATAAGTCGTGACTTTTTTCAAAGGGTTGTGACTTTTTCAATAAGTTGTGACTTTTCCAAAGGGTTGTGAATTCTCGAAAAGGTCATGACTTTTCAGATAAGACAAAAAAAAGACATGTTCATACTACCCTTTGTTGACTACAAATAGATGGGCTTCCCCTCATTTTTTAACCACGATTTTTTAATATCTTGTACTGTTCTTCTTCTTGCATTTTATATTTTTTGTGTTATTTATTATTGTTCATTGAGTTCAATGTTAAGAAGAATATGAGGTACCACTATTCCGATGAAGTAAATCGCTCTATTCTAAGAGGGTATATTCCATAACCTTGAGTACTTGAAAAAATAATTTTGATGATAAGTAATTATTATTTTTCTTAATATAAACATTATTATGAAATGTTCTAATGTATGAAGTTAACATGATGTAGTCTAATTTCGTTTGTTTTTTTTAAACAATTTCTTGTGAGGTAGACATATGCTTATGAATATTTTCCTAAAACTTAGAAAATTGTCACGGTTTATATTTTGATGCTCAAGACAAAAGAATGACTTAACTTATCAGTGATATTTATGTGATTTATATAGTTACGAAGTTTGCTTCAAAATAGGTATTATTATATAAACCTTATCCTTTTGTTTTACTTATCTACTATATCTTAATATTTGAGTATTTTAGACGAATAAAAGTTCATATGACTTGTCATGACGCCAGTTGAAGTTTGTATTAGTTTAATTTTTATTATCTATTGAATATAACAAACTTTTATGAGAAAAATAATTTCATTAATGCATATATATATATATATAATTATATATATAATATATATATATATATATATATATATATATATGGATATATATTTTTATTTAAATTAATGTTATTATATATGTCATCAATTAATATCAAGTTAACAAGATTTTCTATGTTATAAATTGGATTTCAACCTCATAAATTGTTATAAATTCTTAAATGTTTTAGTAAATGTCCTCTGCATTTAATACTGTTTATGTCACGACCCAAAGCGAGTCGTGAGTGGCACCCACCCTTAACCTACTAGGTGAGCGAACCAACCAATGGTTGGCTCAGACGCACCGTGTCTTGCCGGTGTTGGTGTTGGCACAGTTGTTGCTCTAGTTCTGACCATCTGCGAGATAGAGTGAGGATGTCAGATACTAATTTGTATCACCTAGATACCAATTGGATCCAAGTAATAGCATGAGAGAAAGAAAGAAAATGGAGTTTTTCCTAAAGTCCTATAGCCTCTCAAAGAAAAGTAAAGACGTCCCAAATACCGTTCCTCAAGACTCTACTAGACATGTTCTTGTGTGATGAGACCAACGAACCTAATGCTTTTATACCAAGTTTGTCACGACCCAAAACGAGTCGTGAGTGGCACCAAACCTTAACCTACTAGGTGAGCAAACCAACCAATCTATATCCCAACATTTACCAATAGTTCGACTATAATTAACAAAATAATGCGGAAGATCCAATTTTATCGGATGTAATCAAGTAAATAAACTTCTAAAAAATTTAACACTTATTATCCCCAAAATCTGGAAGTCAGCACACCAAGAACATCTATCCTCAAATTACTAATTCTAAGAGCATTTAAGAAAATCAACGTAAGTAACAAGCTAGTCCATGTCCGAAATTCAAGACATCCAGACGTGAAGAAGAGAATCCAGCACGATCTAGGAACAATAGCTCACCCTGAACTCTGATGTGCTGAAGACTGGCTAGAGCTGAGGACGAGTCGAAGTCGATGGCACGCTTGCTGCACTCCAGAAATAACAAAGAAGAAAATACAAGTAGGGGTCAGTACAAGGAACACGTACTGAGTAGGTATCATCGGCCAACTCAAAATAGAAAACAATATATATTAAACAATAGTATAAAATCAACTACAATACTTAACAGGTGACAAGCAACAAGTAAATGAACCCTTGGCAACAACACCAAGCACACCTATGAGGACTCATGCCTCCACACCCTACTCATTTTGGAAATAGGTTCTTTGAATTTGAGTATATTAATATAATTCAAGATTTCTTACCTTTTATTATTATTGTGTCGGAACGTTACAATCTGATCCCATATACTGTGTCGGAACGTGACACTCCGATCCTCTAATATCGTGTCAGAACGTGACACTCCGATCCCATAATATCGTGTCGGAACGTGACACTCCGATCCAATTATCTCATTAATTTATTTAATCGAGCCTTCTTTATCCAAGGGGTCATCTTAATAGAAATGATTTAAGATTGAAGATTCATAGTCTCATCATTCTAACCAACCACAACTACACAATCAAAATATACAAACACACAATCAAGCACATAGAAGACTTTACAATACCACCCAATACATATCGATCGCTATTTAGAGTTTATCTATCACATAGGAATAAACCATAACCTACCTCCACCGAAGAACCGAAATCAATCAAGCTACCTCTCCAATGCCTTTGAACCGTTTCTAATTGAAGCCTAGGTCGCTTGCTCTCTTCTTTCTTTCACCTCCTCTCGCTCGTTCTCTTCTTCTATTCTTTTTGTTTTTCTTCTCCAGATTCTTTTTACCCTAATAGTCATAAAATCAATTATGATAAAGTAATCCACTATTTATTTTCACTATTACCCCTTTAACCCGCAACTAAATAAATTATTAACATTAACCCACTAATTTCCTAATTTTAATTGTGAATAGTCCAAAACACCCCTTTAAAATCTAACGGAAGTCCGACCCAGGGTGGGGTTACGCAGCCTGTGACGGTCCGTCTTATCTGTGACGGTCCGTCCTACAGGTCCGTCACGAGTTCAGAGACTTAATTCCTGTAGTGCGGTAACGCAACCTGTGACGGTCCGTCTTGCAGGTCCATCACGAAGTTTAGAGAATTGATCCCCGCACCCAGATTTCAAGAATTTAAGTGTTTTAGAACTAAGGAGCTCGACGGACCGTTGTGCCTATGACGATTCGTCATTCTTACCGTCGAGGGTAGTGAAGAGAGCACCAGAAGAATTGTACAAGTATGGGACTACGGAGTCCACGACGGTCCGTCGTGACCACGACGATCCGTCGCTAGGTCCGTCGACTCAGTAAATATTTATTAAGATCATTCTACTGCTCAAACTGACTAAATGGGTTGTTACAGTTTAAAACACGGTGAAAGTTCAGGTAGCTAATCAATTGAGGTATTAAGGTTTACATATCCTCAAATTTCTTTAAAAATTAATAAGTTTTTAGCTTAAAAGAACAATAGACTTTGTGATATTTTAGTATTTAGAATTAAATTACTTCAAACTTATTATATGTCAACTAAAATTTTTAGGATTAAAATCAAGATAATTATATATTATAACAAATGGAACATTTTATTGACTTGAAAGAACATTTATCTTAAAGTATAATAAGGCAGAAGATACTTCACAATTGTAAGTGAGGAAATTAGTTAGTTGTTAAAAGTATTGGAAATATTTTTAAGATAAATATTTTGGACCTTCACTGTAACGACCTGTTTAGTCGTTTTGAGCAGCAGATTTTATTTCTGGAAAACTGGCGGAAACGACGGAACCCACGACGGACCGTCATGGTCACGACGGACCGTCACAGGGTCTCGTTTCAAAACACTTAGAAATTCTGAAATTGGGTACTGAAAAATCGACTCTCTGAACTTCGTGACGGAATGGCAGGACGGACCGTCACAGACTCTTTGACGGAATGGCAGGATTTCTTTACACGTTCTAAGGGACATTTTGGACTATTCCTACTTGAATTATAAAGTTAGAGGGTTAAGGATTATAAGTCTAATTACTTGGGGGTTAAAAGAGGTAACCTTAAGTTAATTAGTGGGTTAGTAATGCCATCTTTTAAACTTAATTATATACTAATTAGGGTAAAAGAAAGAGGTTTGAATAAGAAAATAGAAAGAGCAAGAGAGAGGGAGAGTCGATCGAACAAAGAGGAGAGGAAACGCTGCTTGGGAAATTGCTTGCTTGATCAATTCTTCGATAGAGGTAGGTTATGGTTTTCATGCTATTCGTAGTAAACTCTTAATAGCGAATGATATGTGTTACTAGTATTGTAAACCCTCCTATATGCTTAATTGTATGCTTGCATGAATATGATTATGTAATTGTGAATAAATAAGCATGATGAAGCTATTGAATCCTAAATCTTGAAAAAAAACCCTAATCTACTTTGTTAATGATGATGCCTTGGTATAAAAGAAGGCTTGATGAACGGAAGTGGTGAGATTAGGGGATCGGGTGCCACGTTCCGGTACCAGGATAGAAATAGATGATCGGGTGCCACGTTCCGGTACCAGGATAGAATGAGGATCGGAGTGTCACGTTCCGACACCAGGATAGTATATGGATCGGGTGCCACGTTCCGGTACCAGGATAGTATATGAGGATCAGAGTGTCACGTTCCGACACCAGGATAGTATATGGATCGGGTGCCACGTTCCGGTACCAGGATAGTATATGAGGATCGGAGTGCCACGTTCCGGCACCAGGATAGTATATGGAGCGGAGTGTCACGTACCGACACGAGGGAATAAATATAATGAATCTTGAAAGATGCTAATATACTCAATTCAATGAATCTAATTCCCAAATGAGTATTGTATTGAGGCTTGAGTCCTCATGTGTGAACTTGACGGTAATTGTTAATGATATAGTACTTGTTGTTGCTACATGTTGAGTATCATAGTTGGTTTTATAATATTACTTGATGTATATTGTTTTCTATTTCGAGTTTGCCGATGATATCTACTCAGTACCCGTGTTTTGTACTGACCCCTACTTTTATGTTTTCTTCTTTGTTATTTGTGGAGTGTAGCAAACGTGCCGTTGTCTTCGACTCAACAGTGATTCAAGCCAGTCTTTACTACATCGGAAATTCAGGGTGAGCTAATGCTTCTAGCTTGGACTAGATCTTCTTCTTCAAGTCTTGATGCCTTGAGCTTTCGGCATGGACTAGCTTTTACTTGTTTTAGCTTTTTAGAATCCTTAGTTTAGTCATTGATTATAGATGTTCTTGGGTGATGACTTCCAGATTTTGGGGATAATAATAGTTATTGATTTGATTTTATTAATGAGTTAAGTCTTCCGCATTACGTTCTGTTGATATATGTTGAAATGTTAAGGTTTTGATTGGTTGGTTCGCTCACATAGGAGGGTATATGTGGGTGCCAATCGCGGCTCGGTTTTGGGTCGTGACAAACTTGGTATCAGAGAATTAGGTTCTTTGGTCTCATCACAGAAGAACGAGTCTAGTAGGGTCTTAAGGAACGGTAGGGGGACGCCTTTACTTTTCTTAGAGAGGCTATAAGACTTTAGGAAAATTCCACTCTTTCTTTCTTTCTTTCGTGCTATTACTTGGGTCCAGTTGGTATCTAGGTGATACAAATTGGTATCATACCATCTTCACTCTATTTTGCAGATGGTTAAAACTAGAGCAACAACCGCGCAGCATCAACGGCAGCGAGACAAGAAACGTCTGAGCCAGCCACTGGGGTTGGGGCTCGAGGAAGAGCAACGGACAAGAGCCGTGTTGTATAGGTCGTGGGGGACGTCTTAGAGGAAGAGGACAAAGACCTAGCCCATCTGATGCTAGGGCGGTGACTCCTCCACCGACTGAGGAAGTAGTAAGAGAGGGTGAGGAAGGGGAGAATGAACAAGTGCAAAATGAGGAATTCACCCCAACCTACCCCTGAGATGATCAATCAGGTTTTCTCTTATCTTAGTGATTGTCTGATCAGGGTCAGGCACCTCCAGTGTGTTTTCTGCACCAACACCTCCGGTTCCAGAGTTACAACATGCCACTGTTGGGGCTCCCCGCATGGATGCCTCATTGGAGATAGGCACGTTTCCTCGTCTGACTACGGGGCCCATAATTACAAATGATCAGCATGAACTTTTCAGTAAGTTCTTAAAATTGAAACCTCCAGTCTTCAAGGGTGCTGAATCTAAGGATGCCTACGATTTTTTTGTTGACTGTCATGAGCTACTACACAAAATGGGTATAGTATAACAGTTTGGTGTTGAGTTCGTGAGTTATCAGTTTCAAGGGAACGCCAAAATGTGGTGGCGGTCACATGTTGAGTGTCAACCAACAGAGGCACCACCTATGAATTGGGCCTCATTCTCTAGCTTGTTTATGGAGAAGTATATCCCCCGGACCATGAGGGATAGGAAAAGGGATGAATTCTTGAGCCTAGAGCAACGTAGGATGTCGGTCAATACATATGAGGCTATGTTTTGTGCATTATCCAGGTATGCCACTCAACTTTGTTTCGGTCCACAAGAGCGGATTCGCCGGTTTGTGAAGGGGTTGAGATTAGAGTTGCGGATTTCGGCCTTACAGGTAGCGGCTACGGCAAAATCCTTCAAAGAAGTGGTAGACTTCATGATAGAGGTGGAAGGAGTGAATCCCGATGACTTCACCTCGACATCGACATCAAAAAGGTTTCGAATCGGAGGTGATTTTAATGGTTCCTACTCTAGAGGACAGAGTTCCGGAGGTTACTCAGTTCGACCCATTCAGTCTTCACTACAGACTGTAGTTGGGGGTCCACCTCAGACCGGTCAACACTTCTCTGATAGACCTATGCTTGACTCTAGAGAGTGTTATGGATGTGGGGAGACTGTACATATTAGGAGGAATTGTCCCAAACAGAGCTATAGACCCCCAATAGCTAGAGGTAGAGGTGGTCATGGTAGAGGCCGTTATTCTGGAGGACGTGGTGGTCGAGGTAATGGTGGTAACAAAAACGGCCGGGGTGATGGGCAAACTGGAGCCACTACATCACGACATGGTAGGGGCAACGGACAACAAACGAAAGGGCCCATTGTTATGCTTTCCCTGGGAGATCGGAGGGGGAGACATCTGATGCTGTCATCACAAGTAATCTTCTGGTTTGTGATTGCATGGCTTCTGTATTGTTTGATCCTGGATCCACATTTTCTTATGTATCTTCCTCATTTGCTAATGGTCTAAATTTACATTGTGAATTACTTGATATGCCTATTCGTGTTTCTACTCCGGTGGGTGAGTCTGTGGTAGTTAAAAAGGTATATAGGTCTTTTTTGGTGAACTTTGTGGGGAGAAACACTTATGTAGATTTGGTTATCATAGAAATGGTTGATTTTGATGTAATTCTGGGTATCACTTGGCTTTCTCCGTAATTTGCGATCTTGGATTGTAATGCTAAAACGGTGACGTTAGCCAAGCCTGGGACAGACCCGTTAGTGTGGGAGGGCGGCTACACTTCCAATGCGGTTCGCATCGTGTCCTTTCTTCGTGCTAAGAAGATGGTTAGTAAGGGTTGTTTATCTTTCTTGGCACATCTCAGGGATGACACTACCCAAGTACCTTCGATTGAGTCGGTTTCGGTAGTCCGTGAGTTTTTGGATGTGTTCCTGCAGATCTTCCTGGTATGCCACCGGATAGGGATATTGACTTCTGTATTGATCTTGAACGGGTACTCGCCCCATTTCTATACCCCTGTATAGAATGGCTCCCGCGGAGTTAAGAAGAGAGTTAAAGGCCCAACTTCAAGAGTTGTTGAGCAAAGGCTTCATTAGACCAAGTGCATCTCCTTGGGGTGCTCCGGTTTTGTTTGTGAAGAAGAAGGATGGGAGTTTTCGGATGTGCATAGACTACCGGCAGATTTGAACAAGGTAACTATTAAGAACAAGTATCCTCTTCCTCGCATTGATGACTTGTTCGATAGAGTTACAAGGTGCGTGTGTCTTCTCTAAGATTGACTTGAGATCCGGTTATCATCATTGAAAATATGGGCAACGGATGTGCCAAAGACTGCTTTTCAAACTAGGTATGGGCATTACGATTTGTGTAGTGATGTCTTTTGGTCATACGAATTCCCCTGCTGCGTTCATGAGCTTGACGAACGGGATTTTTAAGCCATATTTGGATATCTTTGTGATCGTATTTATTGATGATATACTGATATACTCTAAAAGTAAGAAGGAACATGAGGAGAATTTGAGAATTGTATTGGAAATGTTGAGGGAGAAAAAGCTTTATGCCAAGTTCTCTAAGTGTGAGTTTTGGCTAGATGCAGTGTCCTTCTTGGGGCACGTGGTTTCTAAGAATGGAGTGATGGTGGATCCTTCTAAGATTGAGACAGTGAAGAATTGGGTAAGACTTACTAATGTTTCAGAGATAAGGAGCTTTGTTGGGTTAGCTAGCTACTAGTGTCGATTTGTCAAGGGGTTCTCTTCCATTGCTTCCCAATTGACGAACTTGACTAAGCAGAATGTTCCATTTGTATGGTCGGATGAGTGTGAGGAAAGTTTTCAGAAGCTCAAGACTCTGTTGACTACCGTACCAATTCTCACCTTGCCGGTGGAAGGTAAGAATTTCATTGTCTATTGTGATGCATCCTATTCGGGTTTGGGTGCAGTGCTAATGCAAGAGAAGAACGTGATTGCTTATGCTTCAAGACAATTAAAAGTGCATGAACTTAACTATCCAACTCATGACTTGGAATTGGCCGCGTAGTGTTTGCATTAAAGCAATGGAGGCACTATTTATATGGGGGTAAGTGTGAAGTCTATACGGATCATCGTAGTCTACTGTATGTCTTTACTCAGAAAGATTTGAACTTGAGACAAAGGAGATGGATGGAACTATGAAGGACTACGACATCACTATTTTGTATCATCCGGGGAAGGCGAATGTTGTGGCAGATGCTTTAAGTAGAAAGGAGGGAAGCATGGGAAGTCTAGCTCATTTGCAAGCTTCTAGACGCCCATTGGCTAGAGAAGTGCAGATTTTGGCTAATGACCTTATGAGGTTAGAAGTAAATTACAAGGGAGGATTGTTAGCTTGTGTGGAGGCAAGATCCTCCTTCCTTGACAAGATAAAGGGGAAGCAGTTTAATGATGAGAAATTGATCCGGATCCGAGATAAAGTGTTGCAAGGAGAGGCTAAAGAAGCAATAATCGATGGGGAATGTGTTTTGAGGATTAAGGGAAGGGTATGTGTACCCCGCGTTGATGATTTGATCAACATATTCTGACAGAAGCTCATAGTTCAAGGTATTCTATACATCCGGGTGCAACCAGATGTATCGTGACCAAAGCAACACTTTTGGTGGAGTAGAATGAAGCGTGATATTGTGGATTTTATTGCCAAATGTCCAAACTGTCAACAAGTGAAATATGAACACCAAAGGCCCGGAGGAACACTTCAGAGAATGCCCATTCCCGAATGGAAGTGGGAGAGAATTGCAATGGATTTTGTGGTTGGTCTTCCAAGGACAATGGGTAAATATGACTCGATTAGGGTAATTGTTGATAGGTTAACTAAGTCTGCTCATTTCATTCCAGTCAAGGTGACTTACAATGCAGAGAAGTTAGAAAAAATCTATATCTCGGAGGTGGTTAGGTTGCATGGAGTCCCACTCTCCATTATATCAGATAGAGGTACGAAGTTTACTTCTAAGTTTTGGAAAATATTGCATGCTGAATTGGGTACTAAGTTGGACCTTAGTACTGCAATTCACCCTCCGACCGATGGTCAGTTTGAGCGAACGATTCAAGTGTTGGAGGATATGCTTCGTGCATGCGTGATAGAATTTGGTGGTCATTGGGATAACTTCTACCCTTAGCGGAGTTTTCATACAATAATAGTTATCACTCAAGCATTGATATGGCCCCTTTGAAGCATTGTATGGTAGGAGATGTAGGTCTCCCATTGGGTGGTTTGATGCATTTGAGGTTAGACCTTGGGGGGGTACTAACTTTTGAGGGATTCGATAGAGAAAGTGAATCTATTCAAGAAAAGCTTCTAGCGGCGCAAAGTAGGAAAAGAAGAATATGCAGATCGAAAGGTTAGAGACTTAGAGTTCATGAAGGGTGGTGAAAAAGTCTTGTTGAAAGTTTCGCCAATGAAAGGGGTGATGCGGTTTGGTAAAAGAGGTAAGCTAAGTCCGAGGTACATTGGGCCATTTGAAGTACTTAGCGAGTAGGGGGGTGGCTTATGAGCTAGCCTTTCCCCCAGGGCTGTCCGGAGTACATCCGTATTCCATGTGTCTATGTTGAAAAGAAACCATGGGGATGGAAACTACATTATCCGTTGGGATTCAGTTTTGCTTGATGAAAATTTGTCTTATGAGGAGAAGCCTGTTGCTATTTTAGATAGAGAAGTTCGCAAGTTGAGGTCAAGGGAGATTGCATCCATCAAGGTGCAATGGAAGAATCGACCGGTTGAAGAAGCCACTTGGGAGAAGGAGGTAGATATGCAAGAAAGATACCCACATCTATTTAAAGATTCAGGTACTCCTTCTCGCCCTTATTTTTCGTCTTATGATCGTTCGAGGATGAACGATGGGTAAATTGGTATCTATTGTAACGACCTCTTTAGTTGTTTTGAGTAGCAGATTTTATTTCTGGAAAACTGGCAGAAACGACGGAACCCACGACGGACCGTCATGGTCACGACGGACCGTCGCAGGGTCTCGTTTCAAAACACTTAGAAATTCTGAAATTGGGTACTGAAAAATCGACTCTCTGAACTTCGTGACGAACTTGCAGGACGGACCGTCACAGGCGTGACGGACCGTCACAGACCCTGGTGGAAATTTGGGTCTCTGAACCTTGCGACGACCTGCAGGACGGACCGTCGCAGGCACGACGGCCATCACAGGGTTGTGTAATCCAGTCTGGGTCGGATTTCTTTACACGTTTTAAGGGACGTTTTGGACTATTCCTACTTTAATTATAAAGTTAGAGGGTTAAGGATTATAAGTCTAA
>JAKWIY010001887.1:0-14118 GCA_027704805.1 Solanum corneliomulleri | reverse complement strand
AGGGCAGTGACTCCTCCACCGACCGAGGAGGTGATAAGAGAGGGCGAGGAAGGGGAGAATGAACAAGGGCAGAATGAGGAATTGCCACCCCAACCTACCCCAGAGATGATCAACCAGGTACTTGCTTATCTTAGCGGGTTATCCGATCAGGGTCAGGCTCCTCCAGTGGTTTCTGCACCAACACCTCCGGTTTCAGAGATACGACATGCGGCTACTATGGCTCCACGCATGGATGCATCATTGGGAATAGGCACATTTCCACGACTGACTACTGGGCCTATTATGACAAATGATCAGCATGAACTTTTTAGTAAGTTCTTGAAATTGAAACCTCCAGTCTTCAAGGGTGCAGAATCTGAAGATGCTTATGATTTTCTGGTTGATTGTCATGAGCTACTACACAAGATGGGGATAGTAGAACGGTTTGGCGTTGAGTTCGTAAGCTATCAATTTCAAGGGAACGCCAAAATGTGGTGGCGATCACAGTTTGAGTGTCAACCAACAGAGACACCACCAATGACTTGGGAATCATTCTCTACCCTGTTTATGGAGAAGTATATCCCAAGGACTTTGAGAGATAGAAAAAGGGACGAGTTCTTGAGTCTAGAGCAAGGGAGGATGACAGTTAACGCGTATGAGGCTAAATTTCGCGCACTATCCAGATATGCCACCCAACTTTGTTTCAGTCCACAAGAACGGATCCGCCGTTTCGTGAAGGGGTTGAGGTCAGAGTTGCGGATTTCAGCCTTACAGGTAGCGGCTACGGCCACATCCTTCCAAGAGGTGGTAGACTTTGTGATAGAGGTGGAAGGAGTGAAACCAGATGACTTCACTACGACATCGACATCAAAGAGGTTTCGAAGGGGAGGTGAGTTTAATAGTTCTTACTTTAGAGGACAGAGCTCCAGTGGTCACTCAGTTCGACCAATTCAGTCTTCACTACAGACTGTAGTTGGGGGTCCACCTCAGAACGGTCAACACTTCTCTGAGAGGCCGATGCGTGAACCCAGAGAATGTTATGGATGTGGAGAGATTGGACACATTAAGAGGTATTGTCCAAACCAGAGTTACAGAACCCCACTAGCTAGAGGTAGGGGTGGTAATGGTAGAGGTCGCTATTCTGGAGGGCGCGGTGGCCGAGGTAATGGTGGTCACCAAAACGGCAGAGGTGAGGGCAAACTGGAGCCACTACTACGCAACATGGTAGGGGCAACGGACAGACAAATAATGGGGCCCATTGTTACGCTTTCCCTGGGAGGTCTGAAGCGGAGGCGTCTGATGCTGTTATCACAGGTAATCTTTTGGTTGTGATTGCATGGCATCTGTATTATTTGACCCTGGCTCCACGTTTTCATATGTATCTCCTCATTTGCTAACGGCCTAAATTTACATTGTGAATTACTGACATGCCTATTCGTGTTTCTACTCCGGTGGGTGAGTCTGTGATAGTTGAAAAGGTATATAGGTCTTGTTTGGTGAATTTGGTGGGGAGCAACACTTATGTAGATTTGGTCATCTTAGAAATGGGTGACTTTGATGTAATTCTGGGTATGACTTGGCTTTCTCCAAACTTTGCGATTTTGGATGTAATGCTAAAACGGTGACGTTAGCCAAGCCTGGGGCAGATCCTTAGTGTGGGAGGGCGACTACACTCCCAATCCGGTGCGTATTATCTCCTTTCTTCGTGCTAAGAAAATGGTGAGTAAAGGGTGTTTAGCTTTCTTGGCACATCTCAAGGATGACACTACTCAAGTACCTTCGATTGAGTCAGTTGAGTCGTAGTAGTGTGATGTGAGTTTTTGGATGTGTTCCCTGCAGATCTTCCTGGTATGCCACCAGATAGGGATATTGACTTCTGTATCGATCTTGAACCGGGTACTCGCCCCATTTCTATACCCCCTTATAGAATGGCTCCCGCAGAGTTAAGAGAGTTAAAGGCCACAACTTCAAGAGTTGTTGAGCAAAGGCTTCATTAGACCAAGTGCATCTCCTGGGGGTGATCGGTCTTGTTTGTGAAGAAGAAGGATGGGAGTTTCCGAATGTGCATAGATTACGATAGTTGAACAAAGTAACTATTAAGAACAAGTACCCCTCCTCGCATTGATGATTTGTTCGATCAGTTACAAGGTGCTTGTGTCTTCTCGAAAATTGACTTGAGGTCCGGTTATCACCAATTGAAAAATAGGCAACGGATGTGTGCCAAAGACTGCTTTTCGAACTAGGTATGGGCATTATGAATTTGTGGTAATGTCTTTTGGTCTTACGAATGCCCCTGCTGCTTTCATGAGCTTGATGAATGGGATTTTTAAGCCATATTTGGACCTCTTTGTGATCGTATTTATAGATGATATATTGGTATACTCTAAAAGTAAGAAGGAACATGAGGAGCATTTGAGAATGGTGTTAGAGTTGTTGAGGAAGAAAAAGCTTTACGCGAAATTCTCCAAGTGTGAGTTTTGGCTAGATTCAGTGTCCTTCTTGGGGCACGTGGTTTCTAAGGATGGAGTGATGTTGGATCCATCTAAGATTGAGACAATGAAGAATTGGGTAAGACCTACAAACGTGTCAGAAATAAGGAGTTTTGTGGGTTTAGCTAGCTACTACCGCCGATTTGTCAAGGGATTCTCTTCTATGCTCCCCAATTGACGAACTTGACTAAGCAGAATGTTCCATTGTATGGTCGGATGAGTGCGGAAAGCTTTCAGAAACTCAAGACTTTGTTGACTACCGCACCTATTCTTACCTTGCCAGTAGTAGAGGGTAAAAAACTCATTGTTTATTGTGATGCATCCTATTCTGGGTGGGTGCAGTGCTAATGCAAGAGAAATGTGATTGCTTATGCTTCGAGGCAATTAAAGGTGGCATGAACGTAACTATCCGACCCATGATTTGGAGTTGGCGCGCGGTAGTATTTGCACTAAAGCAATGGAGACATTACTTGTATGGGGTTAAGTGTGAAGTCTACAGATCATCGTAGCCACAGTATGTATTCACTCAGAAAGACTTGAACTTGAGACAGAGGAGATGGATGGAACTACTGAAGGACTACGACATCCATATCTTGTATCATCCGGGAAAAAACAAATTTTGTGGCAGATGCTGAGTAGAAAGGCCGGAAGCATGGGAAGTCTAGCTCATTTGCAAGCTTTCTAGACGCCCATTGGCTAGAGAGGTGCAGATTCTGGCTAATGACCTTATGAGGTTGGGAAATAAATGAAGAAGGGAGGATTGTTAGCTTGTGTAGAGGGCAAAATCTTCTTTTCTTGATCAGATTAAGGGAAACAGTTTGATGATGAGAAGCTAAGTCGAATCCGAGATAAAGTGTTGCAAGGAGAGGCTAAAGAGGCATATATTGATGAGGAAGGTGTTTTGAGGATTAAGGAAGGGTATGTGTACCCCGCATCGATGATTGATCACCACTATTCTGACAGAGGCTCATAGTTCGGATACTCTATACATCCTGTGCAAACAAGATGTATCGCGACCTAAAGCAACACTTCTGGTGGAGTAGAATGAGCGTGATATTGTTGAGTTGTTGCCAAATGTCCAAATTGTCAACAAGTAAAGTATGAACACCAGAGGCCCGGAGGAACACTTCAGAGAATGCCCATTCCTGAATGGAAGTGGGATGAATCGCGATGGACTCGTGGTTGGTCTTCCCAAGACATGGGGTAAGTATGACTCGATTTGGGTGATTGTGATTGGTTAACTAAGTCTGCTCACTTCATTCCTGTCAAGGTGACTACAATGCAGAGAAGTTAGCCAAGATCTACATCTCAGAGATCGTTCGGTTCATGGAGTTCCACTCTCCATCATATATCAGATAGAGGTACGCAGTTTACTCTAAGTTTTGGAGGACATTACATGCTGAATAGGTACTAGGGTGGACCTTAGTACTGCGTTTCACCCCCAAACTGATGGTCAGTCTGACGCGAACTATTCAAGTGTTTGGAGGATATGCTTCGTGCATGTGTGATAGAGTTTGGTGGCCATGGGATAGCTTTTACCTTTGGCGGAGGGTTTTTAATACAATAATAGCTATCACTCCAGTATTGATATGGCTCCATTTGAAGCATTGTATGGGAGGAGGTGTAGATCTCCCATCGGTTGGTTCGATGCCTTTGAAGTTAGCCCTTGGGGGATGATCTGTTGAGAGATCTATGGAGAAGGTGAAAGCTATTCAAGAAAAGCTTCTGGTGGCGCAAAGTAGACAAAAGGGAGTATGCAGACCGGAAGGTTAGAGACTTGGAGTTCATGGAAGGTGAACAAGTCTTGTTGAAGGTTTCACCCATTGAAAGGGGTGATGCGGTTCGGAAAAAGGGGTAAGTTAAGTCCAAGGTACATTGGGACCATTTGAAGTGCTTAAGAGAATAGGGGAGGGTGGGTGGCGTATGAATTAGCCTTGCCCCAGGGCTGTCCGGAGTGCATCCGGTATTCCATGTGTCCATGTTGAAAAGATATCATGGAGATGGAAACTACATCATCCGTTGGGATTCAGTGTTTTGTGGATGAGAACTTGATTATGAAGAGGAACCGTTGCTATATTAGATAGAGAAGTTCGGCAAGTTGAGGTCGAGAGAGATTGCATCCATCAAAGTTCAATGGAAGAATCGACCGGTTGAAGAAGCTACTTGGGAGAAGGAGGCAGATATGCAAGAAAAATATCCCATCTGTTTACCGATTCAGGTACTCCTTTTCGCCATTGTTTTTCTTCCTTTGATCGTTCGGGGACGAACGATGGGTAAATTGGTATCTATTGTAACGACCTGCTTAGTCGTTTCGAGCAGCAGATTTTTAATTCTGGAAAAACTGGCCAAGACTACGGGCATGCGACGGGACCGTCACAGGCACGACGGCCCGTCGAGGGGCGGGTTACAGATGTCAGCATACTTAGAATTGAAATTGGGTACTGAAAATCGACTCTCTGTAAATTGTGACGGACCTGCAGGACGTGCCGTCACATCCACGACGAACCGTCGTGAGTTTCGTTGCAAAAACACTTCAATTTGAGAATTTGGTACAAGAAACGAGTTTCTGACCATCATGACGGAGGTGCAGGACGGACCGTCACAGGGGTGACGGGCCGTCACAATTCACCTGGAATTTGGGAGGCTGCGACAACCGGGTTGTGACGGACCGTCGCAGGCACGACGGCCATCACAGGTCACGCAGATCCCAGTCAGAATAGGATTTCTCTACACGTTTTAAGGGCGTTTTGGACTATTCTTTCCTTAATTATAAAGATTGAGGGGGTTAATATTAATAAGTCTAATTACTTGGGGGTTAAAAGAGGTAACCTTAAGTTAATTAGTGGGTTTTATTGTCCTCTTTAGTCTTAATTATATTTAATTAGGGTAAAAAGAAGGAGGGTTTGAATAAAGAAAACAAAAGATAAAGAACAGATTGAGAGAGAGATCGAACAAGGGAAGAGGATATCAAAGCTTCGGAATTCTTGCTTGATCAACTTAGTTCGGTGGAGGTAGATTATGGTTTATGTTACGATATTCGTAGTGAACTCTTAATAGTGAATATTATGTGTTGATAGTATTGTAAACCCTGCTAGTGCTTAAATTGTATGCTTGCATGATTAGATTATGAAATTGTGATGAATTAACAAAGCATGATGAAGCTATTGAATCCCAAAATTTGAAAAGAACCCCTAATTCGTTGTGATATATTATAATAAGATTGATGAGCCTTAGTATGAAGAAGGCTTGATAAATTATAATGAGAAATGATGATGCCTAGTGTAAAAGAAGGCTTGATGAATTAGGGGACGGGTGGGCTCCACGTTCCGGTACCAGGATAGAATGAATATGAGGATCGAGTGTCACGTTCCGACACCAGGATAGAATATGGATCGGGTGCCCGTTCGGTACCAGATAGAATGAATATGAGGATCGGGTGCCACGTTCCGGTACCAGGATAGAATGAATATGAGGATCGGAGTGTCACGTTCCGACACCAGGATAAGAATATGGATCGGGTGCCACGTTCCGGTACCAGGATAGAATGAATATGAGGATCGGAGTGTCACGTTCCGACACCAGGATAGAATATGAGGATCGGAGTGTCACGTTCCGGCACCAGGATAGAAATAGAGGAGGGAGTGTCACGTACCGACACAAGAGGAAGAAAGATAATGAATCTTGAAAGATAATGAATATCCTCAATCTAATGAACTTAATTCTAAATGAGTATGGTATTGAGGCTTGAGTCCTCATGTGTGAACTCGGTTAATCATTGATGAATTAAACATTGCTATTGCTACATGTTGAGTATTGTAGTTGATTTACATTGTTATTGATATATACTGTTCCCTATTTTGAGTTAGCCGATAATATCTACTCAGTACGTGTGGTTGTACTGACCCCCTACTTTATGTTTTTTTCTTGTTATTTGTGTAATGCAGCAAACGTTCCGTCAACCTCAACTCAACAGTAGATCTAGCCAGTCTTCACTACCTTCGGAAATTCAGGGTGAGCTAACGCGTCTAGCTTGGACTGGGTCTTCTTCTTCAAGTCTTGATGCCTTGAACTTCCGGCATGGACTAGCTTTATTGTTTTAACTTCTTAGACAGTTTTAGTTTAGCAATTTGAGATAGATGTTCTTGTGATGATGACTTCCAGATTTTGGGGATATTAATAATAGTTTTGAATTGTTTTATTAATGAGTTTAAGTCTTCCGCATTTCTTTTGTTGATATTGTATTAAAATGTTAAAGGTTAGATTGGTTGGTTCGCTCACATAGGAGGGTAAATGTGGGTGCCAGTCGCGGCTCGGTTTTTTGGGTCGTGACAGTTTTCCTTTGTATCAAAGGTTGAAGATCTAGAATTATCTTCATCTCTTATTTGAGATGTAGAAGCTCTGGAGGGTATATTAACCACATAATGAGCTGGAGAAATGTATGAATAATTAGATCTAGGCATTCTTGCCGGTAGTCCGATATTATCGGTATAACTCAGTAACAGGTTTTGATCAGTAAATTTTATTTTTACCGTTCCATCAGGAGCCTGTTCAATATCAGAAATATCAAAATTCATATTATTTCTAGGAGCAACAGCTTCTTCTATAACCCATTCTTTAGGAAAATCAATTTCATCCCATTTAATAGGTCGTCTAGTAATAACTTTAGACCTACTGAAATTAGTTTCTATTAAAATAGTCTCATTTTTTAGATCCATAATTTTACACATAGGATTCAAAGTATAAAGCGGTTTATAATAAATTCTATAACAAATACATATAACTTCAGTTCCAGGTAAGTAATCATAACCATGTAATTTAATACTCAAAATTAAAGTATTTAAAGAATTTTCATCACTTAAGGATATCTGCAAATTAGGATAAGCATTAAAATAAACAGGGCCATAGGCCAAGCTGGTTTGCACTGTCCCTATTAGAGACTTCTTCCAATTTTGGTTTCTACCATCTCTTAAAGCTGCTAGAAAGCTTTCCGGTAGACCTCTTAAAGTAAGTGGCTTAAAAGCAACTTGAACAAGACCAATATGCATAAATTTATAATTATCCCTATAAGGGGCAAAATCATTTTCAGATAATAATCTGAAGGTGCCATGATCAGAATCCACTGTAATAGTTTCTTCTGTGGTTTTAACAATTTGTTTAAAACCTAATTTTTCAAAAGTTCCCATCTGGTATATAACCCTGGGTTCTATTTTAGGAATCGTCCATCTATTAAGGAGATCCAACTGCTGAGGCATATCATACTCATCTTTTCTACTGTTTTTGACAGTAGCCCGATTTCTTATAATATTCATTATAGAAATACTGACAGATTAATATCGCCTAAGCTTATAAACAACATGGCTCTGATACCACAATACTCACAAAGGCTGGCGGTAATCCGCACGGCCAATTTAAGCATATGGAACCAAATGCTTCATCCAGAATTGCTTCGATGCAACTACAGGATCTTTTACGAATAATGCAGTCTTAGGGACGAAAAGCCTTTTACGGTTCCAATATAGCCCAAACAATGCCTTACTCAACGGCTTAACATGGGCCTAAACAGGAACTCCGGCAAAGCCAAGACTTTTTATTAGTTTTATTATTATTATTTTATTATATTATTAGGATTATTATTATGTTAGGAGGGTTATTATTAGATTATTATTAGGCGAGGATTAGATTAGGATATTAGGATTCTTAGGAGGAGGATTAGGAGGAGGAGGAGGAGGATTAGGATTAGAGGATGATGATTATGAGTAGAGGATTGGAGGATTAGGATGAGTATAGAGGAGGAGTAGGAGGGAGAGGAGGAGTAGGATTATTGATGATAGTATTAGGTAGGATTATTATTATTCTTATTATGATTGAGGAGGAGGGATAGGAGGTATTAGTATGAGGAATTATTAGGTGTTAATGATTAGGATATGTAGGTTGATTGATTATGAGTGGTAGTTCTTATGTTATTATTATTATAGGATTATTAGTATTATTATTTTATTATTAATTATTATTATTATTATTAGTATTATATTATTATTATTATTAGATTATGATGATTAATATTAATTATTATTATTCTTATTATTATATGTATTATTGTTATTATTATTTATTATTATTATTATTATTATATTATTATTATTATTATTATTATATTATTATTATTACTCTGTTCATCATGAATCCGTTATTACTGTTCATCTCTTTCTCTTAGCCTTTGTTCTTAAAAATAATCTTCTTTAACCACACCCCGAATTTTGGTTATTCATTGTTCTTTTCTCAGAACACTTAACTTGACAATGTCCTAGGAATTTACAGGTTAATCCATCAATATTTTTAAGAAGCTAAGAGACTAACCATATACTAAGTAATATAGATTCATGATGATATTCATAAATTTACATGAATACTAAACACTCATAATAAAAGTAAACACACATAATTTACATAAAACACACATAATTTACATATATAAGAAGTTTACTTAGAAACTTAAATATGAAAACTTACATTATTTAGAACAGAGTGAAGTTTCCCTTTCGGGAAACCCGAAAAGCTTCCAAGTTCCTTCTTAAAAATAAACTTTAGAGTAAAGAGCTGAAAAACATTACTACAATCCTATATAAAGATAACTTTAAAGAAAAGGAGATTTTCTTGAGGATTTTGGAAGAGTGTTTGTAGTGGTTTTTTGCCTTTTTTCGCCTTCTGCCTTTTCTTGTCTTGATAATGCTTCTTTTTATAGGGGTCTTCGGACTTCAAACTTCGGATTTCAAATGGAAGAAGGAATCTTATCATTTCAGCCGGGTACGCATCTCAAATGGATTTATATGTTTATCTTTTTCTTGTTTTTGTTTAAGTAATTTTTTTTTACAGTTTGAGTTATATGGCATTCTAAGTCTTTATTTTTTTGGGATTTTTTAACTTTTTGTCTAATAGTCTGGTTAAATGAAAGTGGTAGTCTTCTTCTTGAAAATGAACCTTCATCTTTTTCACTTTTTGGCAAAGTGACAGCCATTAACGGATTTGAGAAGTCTTTACCGGCTACCGTTTGAACCGGACTAGCTGTATCTTCATCCGATACAGTGGATTTCTTAGCATTCAGTGGGGAATGCACACCCATCTCATCCATTTTTATGTGGGATGGAAAACCCTGTATATCTGTCTGAGTTTGTACATCTTGTTTACCTTTGCTTTCCATTTTTTGGAGCATTTCTCTAAGCTTGGCATTTTCTTGCATTAAGGCATCATTTCTTAAGTTTAGCCTTTTGAATGCCTCGGTCATGGAAGAACAATGATCACAAAATATTATTTTATCTGTGTCTTTTTGGATATTGTATTGTGGGGCTTTTTCTGGGTTTTATCTGAGAGCTGGAGAAATATAATAATTTGGTCCTAATATTCCTCTAGCATAGTCTAAAGCTTCTGTAAAATCATTAAAACCTTTAAAAAGAGGTTTTTGAAAATCTTTAATGGAGTCTAAAACTTCTATCCATCTCTGAGAAACACCATTAGTTTTACCATGAATTACCACATAATATTTAAATCTATTTTCTTTATTTTTATTAGTAAAATAATATCCTAAGACATTTAAAATAGCAATTACATATTTAGTGTCTTTTTTATTATGAGCTATCCATATATTGTCTATGAAGAATTTGTGTTGTTTGTCTAGTTGACAGTTAGATAAATGTCTGAATGTCAAGTTGGACGGCTCGTAAGCTATTAAATTTTGTTGTCCAAATTGCAGTCTTTCTATTCTAACATCATGTATTTTATCTAGAGGTTTAAAATGCAAATTTGCTAATATTGCATGTTTATAAGAGTCTGCCAAACCTGAGGTTGAAGGTTGAACCTTTTTACCTTTGTCTGATAGTAGAGGTCTCATTCTGTAAAATTTAAACTTTGATTAGTAATCTACTTAGTTTATCTGCAATACTATTATCATTCCCTTTTATATGCTCAAAAATTATAGAATGATAAATTGATATAGTATCTAAAAAATTTAACCATCTTCTTCTACTACTAGTTTTATCATTAATTTTTTGATGAAATTTTACTATAGCTTCACAGTCTGTTCTTATTAATGTTTCTGGTTTGTTTAGAATATAGATTCTAAAACTATTTAAACTATATATTACAGCTAAAATTTCAACATCTATACTAGCTTTATTACCTTTTTCTTTGAATTTTCCACTCTGATAAGCACATATTTTTTCTTCTTGTTTTGAGCTGTATTTATGTGGTCTTGATTTTAGTACAGCACCCCATCCCTCAAAACTTCCATCTGTTTCTATTATTAAATAGTCTGATTCTAATGGCATATTAAGGTCGGGAATATTTTTCATTTTTTCTTTAATTTTTTGTACTAATTTGATATCTTCAATATTAAAATTTCTTTGTCCTTTATTTCCTGTCTTAGAGTATAATGGTCCTGCTATTTTTCCTAAATCTTTAATAAAAGGTCTTGCGTAATTAATTATACCTAGAAATTTTCGTAAATCTTTTAGATTATTTAATTTATCTGGCAACTCTAGAGCTTTTTTGGCTATATGAGGTTGTACTTTAACTTTTCCTTCTCCTAAGGTTATTCCTAAAAAATTTACATAGTTTTTACACAATTCTATTTTCTTTTTGCTAATTATTATTCCATTATTAACAAATAATCTAAAAACTGTTTGTAAATGTCCTAAGTGTTCTTTAATGTTTTTACTAAATACTAAAATATCATCTACATATACAAATACAAATCTTTTATATTCTCCAAATATTTGATCCATTTTTCTTTGGAATATTGGAGGTGCTATTTTTAACCCAAATGGCATAACCAACCATTCAAAATGTCCTTCAGAACAGGTGAAAGCTGTCCATTCTATGTTATCTGGGTGCATTTTTATCTGCCAATATCCTGATTTACAACCAAATTTACTGAAAACTATTTTTCCTTGGATTCTATTTATTACTTCTCTTTTGTCTGGTAATTTATAACCATCGGTTCTAGTATTATCATTTAGTCTTTTATAGTTTATAACCATTCTAGCTTTTCCTCTAACTATTTCACTATGGTTTCTTACCATAGATGCTGCAGATCTATGTTTTGAAGTAGATCTTCTTATTACTCCTTGTCACGACCCAAAACGAGCTGCGAGTGGCACCCACACTTATCCTACTATGTGAGCGAACCAACCATAATGAACAAAATACAATGCGGAAGACTTAAAACTCATTAACGAAATCAATTAAATAACTTCTAAAATTTATCAATTATTATCCCCAAAATCTGGAAGTCATCACCACAAGAACATCTATCCTCAAATTTACTAAATCTAAGAGTATCTAAGAAGCTAACATAAATAAATAGCTAGTCCATGCCGGAATTTCAAGGCATCAAGACATGAAGAGAAAGATCCAGTCCAAGCTAGAAGCAATAGCTCACCCTGAAATCTGGCGTGATGAAGAGTGGCTAGAGTTGCGGTTGAGTTGAAGACGATGGCACATTTGCTGCACTCCACAATTAACAAAGAAAAACAAATACAAGTAGGGGTCAGTACATGGCACAAGTACCGAGTAGGTATCATCGGCCAACTCAAAATAGAAAGCAATATATGTCAGATAATAACATAAAGTCAACTAATATTCTTAACAGGCGACAACAACAATTACCATAACCCTTGGTCACAACGCCAAGCACATCTATGAGGACTCAAGCCTCCACACCATACTCATTTGGGAAACAGGTTCTTTAGATTGAGTATATTAGCGTATTTCAAGATTCATTCTCTTTACCATCCTGGTGTCGGAACGTGACACTCCGATCCATATACTATCCTGGTGTCGGAACATGACACTCCGATCCATATACTATCCTGGTGTCGGAACGTGACACTCCGATCCATATACTATCCTGGTGTCGGAACGTGACACTCCGATCCATATACTATCCTGGTGTCGGAACGTGACACTCCGATCCATATACTATCCTGGTGTCGGAACGTGACACTCTGATCCATATACTATCCTGGTGTCGGAACGTGACACCCGATCCTCTAATCTCATTACTTTAGTTCATCAAGCCTCCTTTTATACCAAGACATCATCATTAACAAAGTAAATTTAAGATTGAAGATTCACAGCCTCATCTTCCCAACCCATTACAACTACATCATCACATCATGCAAGCACACAATTAAGCATATAGAAGACTTTACAATACTACCCAATACATATCATTCGCTATTAAGAGTTTACTATGAAATAACATACCCATAACCTACCTCCACCGAAGAATCGCGATCAAGCAAGCTATCTTCCAAAACCTTTGTTTTCCTTGCGTTCTTCTCTTCCTCTCGATCGTTTCTCTCTTTTCTCTATGTTCTTTCTATTTTTCCTTATTCAAACTCCTCTTCTTTTACCCTAATTAGCATATAATTAAGTATAAAAGATGATAAAATAACCCACTAATTATTTCAAGGTTATCTCCTTTAACCCCCAAGTAATTGAATTATTAACATTAATCCACTAACTTTATAATTATAAGCATGAATAGTCCAAAACGCCCCTTAAAAACTTTTAACAGAAATCCGACCCAGTCAGGGTTACGCAACCTGTGACGGTCCGTCATGGCAGTGACGGTCCGTCCTGCAGGTCCGTCACAAAGTTCAGAGAGTTAATTCTGTGGAAAGATTTGTGACGGTTCGTCGTGCCCACGACGGTCCGTCCTGCCATTCCGTCACGAAGTTCAAAGAGTCGATCTCAGTACCCAAATTTCAAAATTCTAAGTGTTTTGGAACGAGACCCCCTCGACGGTCCGTCGTGCCCATGACGGTCCATCGTGGGATCCGTCGACCGAGACAGTGATTTCCAGAAATAAACTCTGCTGCTCAAAACGACTAAACAGGTCGTTACAATAGATACCAATTTACCCATCGTTCGTCCTCGAACGATCACAAGAAGAAAAACAAGGGCGAAAAGGAGTACCTTGATCTCAACTTGCGAATTTCTCTATCTAGAATGGCAATAGGCTCCTCCTCATAAGACAAATTCTCATCAAGCAGAACCGAATCCCAACGAATGATGTAGTTTCCATCCCCATGGTATCTTTTCAACATAGACACATGAAATACCGGATGCACTCCTGACAGTCCTGGAGGCAAGGTTAATTCATAAGCCACCTCCCCTACTTGCTTAAGTACTTCAAACGGTCCAATATACCTGGGCTTAGCTTACCTCTTTTACCAAACCGCATCACCCCTTTCATGGGTGAAACCTTCAGCAAAACTTGTTCACCCTCCATGAACTCCAAGTCTCTAACCTTTCGATCTGCATATTCCTTTTGCCTACTTTGCGCCGCTAAAAGCTTTTCTTGAATAGATTTCACTTTCTCTAATGAATCCCTCAAAAGGTCAGTACCCCAAGTCTAACCTCAATGCATCAAACCAACCAATGGGAGACCTACATCTCCTCCCATACAATGCTTCGAACGTGGCCATGTCAATACTGGAGTGATAGCTATTATTGTATGAGAACTCTGCTAAGGTAAGAAGTTATCCCAATGACCACCAAATCTATCACACATGCACGAAGCATATCCTCCAAACCTGAATCGTTCGCTCAGACTGACCATCGGTCTGAGGGTGAAATGCAGTACTAAGAT
>JAKWIY010001886.1:0-14130 GCA_027704805.1 Solanum corneliomulleri | reverse complement strand
TGTCCGACCCATTTGGAAGGTCAAAAGAGCCCCGAAGCGGGCATACGCCTCATTTCGACGATTTTCGTGTGCTATTGCACACCATTTTTTGGGTGATCTAGATTCTGACGTCAAAAATGCCAAATTTTTTCGTGGACGTCCGTCAAGACCTTGTCAATGCATACGGTTTGCCATCATGGCTTGTCCGACCCATTTGGAAGGTCAAACGAGCCCCAAAGCGAGCATACGCCTAATTTCAACGATTTTCGTGTGCTATTGCACACCATTTTTTGGGTGATCCGGATTCCAACGTCAAAAATGCCAAATTTTTTCGTGGACATCCGTCAAGATCTTGTCTATGCATACGGTTGGTCATCACGGCTTGTCCGACCCATTTGGAAGGTCAAACGATCCCCGAAGCGAGCATACGCCTCATTTCGACAATTTTCGTGTGCTATTGAACACCATTTTTTGGGTGATCCGGATTCCGATGTCATAAGTGCCAAATTTCTTCGTGGACGTCCATCAAGACCTTGTCTATGCATTTGGTTGGCCATCAAGGCTTTTCCGACCCATTTGGAAGGTCAAACGAGCCCCGAAGCGAGCATACGCCTCATTTCGACGATTTTTGTGTGCTATTGCACACCATTTTTCGGGTGATCCAGTCCGTCAAGACCTTGTCTATGCATACGGTTGTCCATCACGGCTTGTCCGACCCATTTGGAAGGTCAAACGATCCCCGAAGCAAGCATACCCCTTATTTCGACGATTTTCGTGTGCTATAGCACACCATTTTTCGGTTGATTCAGATTCCGACATTAAAAATGCCAATTTTTTTCGTGGACGTCCGTCAAGACCTTGTCAATGCATACGGTTTGCCATCATGGCTTGTCCGACCCATTTGGAATGTCAAACGAGCCCCGAAGCGAGCATACGCCTCATTTCGACGATTTTCGTGTGCTATTGCACACCATTTTTTGGGTGATCCGGATTCCAACGTCTAAAATGCCAAATTTTTTCGTGGACATCCGTCAAGATCTTGTCTATGCATACGGTTGGTCATCACGGCTTGTCCGACCCATTTGGAAGGTCAAACGAGCCCCGAAGCGAGCATACGCCTCATTTCGACGATTTTCGTGTGTTATTGCACACCATTTTTTGGGTGATCCGGATTCTGACGTCAAAAATGCCAAATTTTTTCATGGACGTTCGTCAAGACCTTGCCTATGCATATGGTTGGCCATCACAGCTTGTCCGACCCATTTGGAAGGTCAAACGAGCCCCGAGGCGAGCATACGCCTCATTTCGACAATTTTCGTGTGCTATTGAACACCATTTTTTGGGTGATCCGGATTCCGACGTCAAAAGTGCCAAATTTCTTCGTGGACGTCCATCAAGACCTTGTCTATGCATTTGGTTGGCCATCAAGGCTTTTCTGACCCATTTGGAAGGTCAAACGAGCCCCGAAGCGAGCATACCCCTCATTTCGACAATTTTCGTGTGCTATAGCACACAATTTTTTGGGTGATTCAGATTACGACATCAAAAATACAAAAATTTTTCGTGGACGTACGTCAAGACCTTTTCTATACATACGGTTGGCCATCACGGCTTGTCCGACCCATTTGGAAGGTCTAACGAGCCCCGAAGCGAGCATACCCCTCATTTCGACGATTTTCGTGTGCTATAGCTCACCATTTTTTGGTTGATCCGGATTCCGACATCAAAAATGCCAAATGTTTTCCTGGACATCCGTCAAGACCTTGTCTATGCATACAGTTGGCCATAACGGCTTGTCCAACCCATTTAGAAGGTCAAACGATCCCCGAAGCGAGCATACACCTCATTTCGACGATTTTCGTGTGCTATTACACACCATTTTTTGGGTGATCCGGATTCCGACGTCAAAAATACCAAATTTTCTCATGGACGTCTGTCAAGACTTTGTCTATGCATACAATTGGCCATCACGGCTTGTCCGACCCATTTGGAAGGTCAAACGAGCCCGAAGCGAGCATACCCCTCATTTCGACGATTTTCATGTGCTATAGCACACGATTTTTTGGTTGATCCGGTTTCCGACGTCAAAAATGCCAAATGTTTTCGTAGACGTCCATCAAGATCTTGTTTATCCATACGGTTGGCTATCACGGCTTGTACGACCAATTTGGAAGGTCAAACGAGCCCCGAAGATAGCATACCCCTCATTTCGACAATTTTCGTGTGCTATAGCACACAATTTTTTGGGTGATTCGGATTACGACATCAAAAATACCAAATTTTTTCGTGGACGTATGTCAAGACCTTTTATATACATACGGTTGGCCATCACGGCTTGTCCGACCCATTTGGAAGGTCAAACGAGCCCCGAAGCGAGCATACCCCTCATTTCGACGATTTTCGTGTGCCATAGCTCACCATTTTTTGGTTGATCCGGATTCCGACATCAAAAATGCCAAATGTTTTCCTGGACGTCCGTCAAGACCTTGTCTATGCATACAGTTGGCCATAACGGCTTGTCCGACCCATTTAGAAGGTCAAACGATCCCCAAAGCGAGCATACGCCTCATTTCGACAATTTTCGTGTGCTACTACACACCATTTTTTGGGTGATCCGGATTCCGACGTCAAAAATGCCAAATTTTTGGTGGACGTCTGTCAAGACCTTGTCTATGAATACTGTTGGCCATCACGGCTTGTCCGACCCATTTAGAAGGTCAAACGAGCCTCGAAGCTTGCATACCCCTCATTTCGACGATTTTCATGTGCTATAGCACACCGATTTTGGTTGATCGGATTCCGACGTCAAAAATGCCAAATGTTTTCGTGGACGTCCATAAAGACGTGTTTATCCATACGGTTCACTATCACGGCTTGTGCGACCAATTGGAAGGTCAAACGAGCCCCGAAGCGAGCATACCCCTCATTTCGACAATTTTCGTTGTGTGCTATAGCACAAAATTTTTTTGGGTATTCAGATTACGACATCAAAAATACCAAATTTTTTCGTGGACGTACGTCAAGACCTTTCTCTATACATACGGTTGGCCATCATGCTTGTCCGACCCATTTGGAAGGTCAAAACGAACCCCGAAGCGAGCATACCCCGCATTTCGAGATTTTCGTGTGCTAAGCTCATCATCTTTTGGGTTTGTTGTTCCGTGTTGATCCGGATTCCGACATCAAAAATGCCAAATGTTTTCCTGGACGTCCGTCAAGACCTTGTCTATGCATATAGTTGGCCATAACGGCTTGTCCGACCCATTTGGAAGGTCAAACGAGCCCCGAAACGAGCATACCCATCATTTCGACGATTTTCGTGTGCTATAGCACACGATTTTTTGGGTGATCCGGATTCCAACATAAGAAATGCCAAATGTTTTCGTGGACGTGCATCAAGACCTTGTCTATGCATACGGTTGTCCATCACGGCTTGTCCGACCCATTTAGAAGGTCAAACGATCTCCGAAGCAAGCATACGCCTCATTTCGACGATTTTCATGTGCTATTACACACCATTTTTTGGGTGATTCGGATTCCGACATCAAAAATGCCAAATTTTTTCGTGGACGTCTGTCAAGACCTTGTGTATGCATACAGTTGCCATCACGGCTTGTCCGACCCATTTGGAAGGTCAAACGAGCCCCGAAGCGAGCATACCCCTCATTTCGACGATTTTCATGTGCTATAGCACACGATTTTTTGGGTTCCGGATTCCGACGTCAAAAATGCCAATGTTTTCGTGGAGTGGACGTCCATCAAGACCTTGTTTACCATACGGTTGGCTATCACGGCTTGTACGACCAATTTGGAAGGTCAAACGAGCCCCGAAGCGAGCATACCCCTCATTTCGACAATTTTCGTGTGCTATAGCACACAATTTTTGGGTGATTCGTATTACGACATGAAAAATACCAAATGTTTTCGTGGATGTACGTCAAGACCTTTTATATACATAAGGTTGGCCATCACGGCTTGTCCGACCCATTTGGAAGGTCAAACGAGCCCCTAAGCGAGCATACCCCTTATTTCGACGATTTTCGTGTGCTATAGCTCACCATTTTTTGGTTGATCCGGATTCCGACATCAAAAATGCCAAATGTTTTCCTGGACGTCCGTCAAGACCTTGTCTATGCATACAGTTGGCCATAACGGCTTGTCCAACCCATTTGGAAGGTAAAACGAGCCCCGAAGCAAGCATACCCATCATTTCGACGATTTTCGTGTGCTATAGCACACGATTTTTTGGGCGATCCGGATTCCGACGTAAGAAATGCCAAATTTTTTCGTGGACGTGCGTCAAGACCTTGTATATGCATATGGTTGTCCATCACGGCTTTTCTGACCCATTTAGAAGGTCAAACGAGCCCCGAAGCGAGCATACGCCTCATTTCGATGATTTTCGTGTGCTATTACACACCATTTTTTGGGTGATCCGGATTCCGAGGTCAAAAATGCCAAATTTTTTCGTGGACGTCTGTCAAGACCTTGTCTATGCATACAGTTGGCCATCACGGCTTGTCCGACCCATTTGGAAAGTCAAACGAGCCCTGAAGCGAGCATACCCCTCATTTCGACGATTTTCATGTGCTATAGCACACGATTTTTTAGTTGATCCGGATTCCGACGTCAAAAATGCCAAATTTTTTCGTGGATGTCCATCAAGACCTTGTTTATCCATACGGTTGGCTATCACGGCTTGTACGACCCATTTGGAAGGTCAAACGAGCCTCGAAGCGAGCATACCCCTCATTTCGACGATTTTCGTGTGCTATAGCTCACCATTTTTTGGGTGATCCGGATTCCGACATCAAAAATGCCAAATGTTTTCCTGGACGTCCGTCAAGACCTTGTCTATGCATACAGTTGGCCATAACGGCTTGTCCGACCCATTTAGAAGGTCAAACGATCCCCAAAGCGAGCATACGCCTCATTTCGACGATTTTCGTGTGCTACTACACACCATTTTTTGGGTGATCCGGATTCCGACGTTAAAAATGCCAAATTTTTGGTGGACGTCTGTCAAGACCTTGTCTATGAATACAGTTGGCCATCACGGCTTGTCCGACCCATTTAGAAGGTCAAACGAGCCTCGAAGCTTGCATACCCCTCATTTCGACGATTTTCATGTGCTATAGCACACGATTTTTTGGTTGATCCGGATTCCGACGTCAAAAATGCCAAATGTTTTCGTGGACGTCCATAAAGACCTTGTTTATCCATACGGTTCACTATCACGGCTTGTGCGACCAATTTGGAAGGTCAAACGAGCCCCGAAGCGAGGATACCCCTCATTTTCGACAATTTTCGTGTGCTATAGCACAAAATTTTTTGGGTGATTCAGATTACGACATCAAAAATACCAAATTTTTTCGTGGACGTACGTCAAGACCTTCTCTATACATACGGTTGGCCATCACGGCTTGTCCGACCCATTTGGAAGGTCAAACGAGCCCCGAAGCGAGCATACCCCGCATTTCGACGATTTTCGTGTGCTATAGCTCATCATTTTTTGGTTGATCCGGATTCCGACATCAAAAATGCCAAATGTTTTCCTGGACGTCCGTCAAGACCTTGTCTATGCATATAGTTGGCCATAACGGCTTGTCCGACCCATTTGGAAGGTCAAACGAGCCCCGAAACGAGCATACCCATCATTTCGACGATTTTCGTGTGCTATAGCACACGATTTTTTGGGTGATCCGGATTCCGACATAAGAAATGCCAAATGTTTTCGTGGACGTGCATCAAGACCTTGTCTATGCATACGGTTGTCCATCACGGCTTGTCCGACCCATTTAGAAGGTCAAACGATCTCCGAAGCGAGCATACGCCTCATTTCGACGATTTTCATGTGCTATTACACACCATTTTTTGGGTGATTCGGATTCCGACATCAAAAATGCCAAATTTTTTCGTGGACGTCTGTCAAGACCTTGTGTATGCATACAGTTGGCCATCACGGCTTGTCCGACCCATTTGGAAGGTCAAACGAGCCCCGAAGCGAGCATACCCCTCATTTCGACGATTTTCATGTGCTATACCACACGATTTTTTGGTTGATCCGGATTCCGACGTCAAAAATGCCAAATGTTTTCGTGGACGTCCATCAAGACCTTGTTTATCCATACGGTTGGCTATCACGGCTTGTACGACCAATTTGGAAGGTCAAACGAGCCCCGAAGCGAGCATACCCCTCATTTCGACAATTTTCGTGTGCTATAGCACACAATTTTTTGGGTGATTCGTATTACGACATGAAAAATACCAAATGTTTTCGTGGATGTACGTCAAGACCTTTTATATACATACGGTTGGCCATCACGGCTTGTCCGACCCATTTGGAAGGTCAAACGAGCCCCTAAGCGAGCATACCCCTTATTTCGACGATTTTCGTGTGCTATAGCTCACCATTTTTTGGTTGATCCGGATTCCGACATCAAAAATGCCAAATGTTTTCCTGGACGTCCGTCAAGACCTTGTCTATGCATACAGTTGGCCATAACGGCTTGTCCAACCCATTTGGAAGGTAAAACGAGCCCCGAAGCAAGCATACCCATCATTTCGACGATTTTCGTGTGCTATAGCACACGATTTTTTGGGCGATCCGGATTCCGACGTAAGAAATGCCAAATTTTTTCGTGGACGTGCGTCAAGACCTTGTATATGCATATGGTTGTCCATCACGGCTTGTCTGACCCATTTAGAAGGTCAAACGAGCCCCAAAGCGAGCATACGCCTCATTTCGACGATTTTCGTGTGCTATTACACACCATTTTTTGGGTGATCCGGATTCCGACGTCAAAAATGCCAAATTTTTTCGTGGACGTCTATCAAGACCTTGTCTATGCATACAGTTGGCCATCATGGCTTGTCCGACCCATTTGGAAAGTCAAACGAGCCCTGAAGCGAGCATACCCCTCATTTCGACGATTTTCATGTGCTATAGCACACGATTTTTTAGTTGATCCGGATTCCGACGTCAAAAATGCCAAATGTTTTCGTGGATGTCCATCAAGACCTTGTTTATCCATACGGTTGGCTATCACGGCTTGTACGACCAATTTGGAAGGTCAAACGAGCCCCGAAGCGAGCATACCCCTCATTTCGACAATTTTCGTGTGCTATAGCACACAATTTTTTGGGTGATTCGGATTACGACATCAAAAATACCAAATTTTTTCGTGGACGTACGTCAAGACCTTTTCTATACATACGGTTGGCCATCACGACTTGTCCAACCCATTTGGAAGGTCAAACGAGCCCCGAAGCGAGCATACCCCTCATTTCGACGATTTTTGTGTGCTATAGCTCACCATTTTTTGGTTGATCCGGATTCCGACATCAAAAATGCCAAATGTTTTCCTAGACGTCCGTCAAGACCTTGTCTATGCATACAGGTTGCCATAACCGCTTGTCCGACCCATTTGGAAGGTCAAACGATCCCCGAAGCGAGCATACCCCTCATTTCGACGATTTTCGTGTTATAGCACATGATTTTTTGGGTGATGCGGATTCCGACGTCAAAAATGCCATATTTTTTCGTGGACGTCCGTCAAGACCTTGTCTATGGATACGGTTGGCCATCACGGCTTGTTCGACCTATTTGGAAGGTCAAACGAGCCCCGAAGCGAGCATACCCCTCATTTCGACGATTTTCGTGTGGTATAGCACACGATTTTTTGGGTGATCCGGATTTCGACGTCAAAAATGCCAAATTTTTTCATGGACGTCTTTCAAGACCTTGTCTATGCATACGTTTGGCCATCACGGCTTGTACGACCTATTTGGAAGGTCAAATGAGCCCCGAAGCGAGCATACCCCTCATTTCGACGATTTTCCTGTGCTATAGCACAACATTTTTTGGTTGATCCGGATTCCGACGTCAAAAATGCCAAAGTTTTTCGTGGACGTCCGTCAAGACCTTGTCTATGCATACGGTTGGCCATCATGGCTTGTCCGACCCATTTGGAAGGTCAAACGATCCCCGAAGCGAGCATACGCCTCATTTCGACGATTTTCGTGTGCTATTACACACCATGTTTTGGGTGATCCGGATTCCGAAGTCAAAAATGCCAAATTTTTCATGGACGTCCGTCAAGACCTTGCCTATGCATACGTTTCTCCATCACGGCTTTTCCGACCCATTTGGAAAGTCAAACGAGCCCCGAAGCGAGCATACTTCTCATTTCGACGATTTTTGTGTGCTATTGCACACCATTTTTTGGGTGATCCAGATTCTGACGTCAAAAAAGCCAAATTTTTTCGTGGACATCCGTCAAGACCTTGTCTATGCATAAGGTTGGCCATCAAGGCTTGTCCGACCCATTTGGAAGGTAAAACGAGCCCCGAAGCGAGCATACGCCTCATTTCGACGATTCATGTGCTATTGCACACCATTTTTTGGGTGATCCGGATTCCGACGTCAAAAGTGCCAAAATTTTTCGTGGTCGTCTGTCATGACCGTGTCTATGCATACGGTTGTCCAGGACGGCTTGTCCGACCCATTTGGAAGGTCAAACGAGCCCCGAAGCGAGCATACGCCTCATTTTGACGATTTTCGTGTGCTATTGCACACCATTTTTTGGGTGATCCGGATTTCGACGTCAAAAATGCCAAATGATTTCGTGGACGTCCGTCAAGACCTTGTATATGCATACGGTTGGCCATCACGGCTTTTCTGACCCATTTGGAAGGTCAAATGAGCCACGAAGCGAGCATACGCCTCATTTTGACGATTTTCGTGTGCTATTGCACACCATTTTTTGGGTGATCCGGATTCCGACGTCAAAAATGCCAAATGTTTTCGTGGACGTCCATCAAGACCTTTTCTATGCATACAGTTGGCCATAACGGCTTGTCCGACCCATTTGGAAGGTCAAACGAGCCCCGAAGCGAGCATACCCCTCATTTTGACGATTTTTGTGTTATAGCACATGATTTTTTGGGTGATCCGGATTCCGACGTCAAAAATGCCATATTTTTTCGTGGACGTCCGTCAAGACCTTGTCTATGGATACGGTTGGCCATCACGGCTTGTTCGACCTATTTGGAAGGTCAAACGAGCCCCGAAGCGAGCATACCCCTCATTTCAACGATTTTCGTGTGCTATAGCACAAGATTTTTTGGGTGATCCGGATTCCGACGTAAAAAATGCCAAATTTTTTCATGGACGTCTGTCAAGACCTTGTCTATGCATACGGTTGGCCATCACGGCTTGTACAACCCATTTGGAAGGTCAAACGAGCCCCGAAGCGAGCATACGCTTCATTTCGACGATTTTCGTGTGCTATTGCACACCATTTTTTGGGTGATCCGGATTCCTACGTCAAAAATGCCAAAATTTTTAATGGACGTCCGTCAAGACCTTGGCTATGCATACGGTTGTCCATCACGGCTTTTCCGACCCATTTGGAAAGTCAAACGAGCCCCGAAGCGAGCATACTTCTCATTTCGACGATTTTTGTGTGCTATTGCACACCATTTTTTGGGTGATCCGGATTCTGACGTCAAAAATGCCAAATTTTTTCGTGGACATCCGTCAAGACCTTGTATATGCATAAGGTTGGCCATCACGGCTTGTCCGTCCCATTTGGAAGGTCAAAAGAGCCCCGAAGCGAGCATACGCCTCATTTCGACGATTTTCGTGTGCTATTGCACACCAATTTTTGGGTGATCCGGATTCCGACGTCAAAAGTGCCAAATTTTTTCATGGTCGTCTGTCATGACCGTGTCTATGCATACGGTTGGCCATGACGGCTTGTCCGACCCATTTGGAAGGTCAAACGTGCCCCGAAGCGAGCATACGCCTCATTTTGACGATTTTCGTGTACCATTGCACACCATTTTTTGGGTGATCCGGATTCCGACGTCAAAAATGCCAAATTTTTTCGCGAACGTTCGTCAAGACCTTGTCTATGCATACGGTCGGCCATCACGGCTTTTCTGACCCATTTGGAAGGTCAAATGAGCCACGAAGCGAGCATACGCCTCATTTCGACGATTTTCGTGTGCTATTGCACACCATTTTTTGGGTGATCCGGATTCCGACGTCAAAAATGCCAAATGTTTTTGTGGACGTCCGTCAAGACCTTGTCTATTCATACAATTGGCCATAACGGCTTGTCCGACCCATTTGGAAGGTCAAACGAGCTCCGAAGCGAGCATACCCCTCATTTCGACGATTTTCGTGTGCTATAGCACACCATTTTTTGGTTGATCTGGATTCCGACGTCAAAAATGCCAAATTTTTTCATGGACTTCCGTAAAGACCTTGTTTATTGCATACGGTTGGCCATCACGGCTTGTCCGACCCATTTGGAAGGTCAGACGAGCCCCGAAGCGAGCATACGCCTCATTTCGACGATTTTCGTGTGCTATTGCACACCATTTTTTTGGTGATCCGGATTCCGACATCAAAAATGCCAAATTTTTTCGTGGACGTCCGTCAAGACCTTGTCTATGCATACGGTTGTCCATCACGGCTTGTCCGACCCATTTGGAGGGTCAAACGAGCCCCAAAGCGAGCATACGCCTCATTTCGACGATTTTTCTATGCTATAGCACACCATTTTTTGGGTGATCCGGATTCCGACGTCAAAAATGCCAAATGTTTTTGTGGACGTCCTTCAAGACCTTGTCTATGCATACGGTTGGCCATCACGGCTTGTACGACCCATTTGGAAGGTCAAATGAGCCCCGAAGCGAGCATACCGCTCATTTCGACGATTTTTGTGTGCTATAGCACACGATTTTTTGGTTGATCCGGATTCCGACGTAAAAAATGCCAAATTTTTTCGTGGACGTCCGTCAAGACCTTGTATATCCATATGGTTGGCTATCACGACTTGTACGACCAAATTGGAAGGTCAAACGAGCCCCAAAGTGAGCATACCCCTCATTTCGATGATTTTCATGTGCTATAGCACACCATTTTTTGGTTGATCCGGATTCCATCGTCAAAAAGGCCAAATGTTTTCCTGGACGTCCGTCAAGACCTTGTCTATGCATACGGTTGGCCATCACGGCTTTTCCGACCCATTTGGAAGGTCAAACGAGCCCCGAAGCGAGCATACCCCTCATTTCGACGATTTTCGTGTGCTATAGCACACCATTTTTTGGTTGATCCAGATTCTGACGTCAAAAATGGCAAATTTTTTTGTGGACGTCCGTCAAGATCTTTTCTATGCATACAAGTGGCCATCATGGCTTATCCGACCCATTTGGAAGGTCAAACGAGCCCCGAAGCGAGTATACCGCTCATTTCGACGATTTTCGTGTGCTATAGCACACGATTTTTTGGGTGATCCGGATTCCAACGTCAAAAATGCCAAATTTTTTCATGGATGTCCGTCAAGACCTTTTCTATGCATATGGTTGGCCATCACGGCTTGTCCGACCCATTTGGAAGGTCAAACGAGCCCGAAGCGAGCATACCCCTCATTTCGACGATTTTCGTGTGCTATAGCACACCATTATTTGGTTGATCCAGATTCCGACGTCAAAAATGCCAAATTTTTTTGTGGACGTCCGTCAAGATCTTGTCTATGCATACAGTTGGCCATCATGGCTTGTCCAACCCATTTGGAAGGTCAAACGAGCCCCGAAGCGAGCATACCGCTTATTTCGACGATTTTGTTGTGCTATAGCACACCATTTTTTGGTTGATCCAGATTCCGACGTCAAAAATGCCAATTTTTCTTGTGGACGTCCGTAAAGACCTTGTATATGCATACGGTTTGCCATCACGGCATGTCTGACCCATTTGGAAGGTCAAACAAGCGCCGAAGCGAGCATACCCCTCATTTCGACGATTTTCGTGTGCTATAGGACACGATTTTTTGGGTGATCCGGATTCCAACATCAAAAATGCCAAAATTTTTCGTGGATGTCTTTCAAGACCTTGTATATGCATACGGTTGGCCATCACGGCTTGTCCGACCCATTTGGAAGGTCAAACGAGCTCCGAAGCGAGCATACCCCTCATTTCGATGATTTTCGTGTGCTATAGCACACCATTTATTGGTTGATCCGGATTCCGACGTCAAAAATGCCAAATTTTTTTGTGGACGTCCGTCAAGACCTTGTCTATGCATACGGTTGGCCATCACGGCTTGTCCGACCCATTTGGAAGGTCAAACGAGCCCCGAAGCGAGCATACCCCTCATTTCGACGATTTTCGTGTGCTATTGCACACCATTTTTTGGGTGATCCGGATTCCGTCGTCAAAAATGCCAAATGATTTCGTGGACGTCCGTAAAGACCTTATCTATGAATACGGTTGGCCATCACGGCTTTTCCGACCCATTTGGAAGGTCAAAAGAGCCCCGAACCAAGCATACGCCTCATTTCAACGATTTTCGTGTGCTATAGCACACCATTTTTTGGGTGATCCAGATTCCGAAGTCAAAAATGCCAAAATTTTTTCGTGGACGTCCGTCAAGACCTTGTCTATGCATACGGTTGGCCATCACGGCTTGTCCGACCTATTTGGAATGTCAAATGAGCCCTGAAGCGAGCATACCCCTAATTTCGACGATTTTCCTGTGCTATAGCACACCATTTTTTGGTTGATCCGGATTCCGACGTCAAAAATGCCAAATTTTTTCGTGGACGTCCGTCAAGACCTTGTCTATGCATACGGTTGGCCATCACGGCTTGTCCGACCCATTTGGAAGGTCAAACGAGCCCCGAAGCGAGCATACCTGTTATTTCGACGACTTTCGTGTGCTATAGCACACGATTTTTTGGGTGATCTGGATTCCAACGTAAAAAATGCCAAATTTTTTCGTGGACGTCCGTCAAGACCTTTTCTATGCATACAGTTGGCCATCACGGCTTGTACGACCCATTTGGAAGGTCAAACGAGCCCCGAAGCGAGCATACCCCTCATTTTGACGATTTTGTGTGCATTAGCACACCATTTTTTGGTTGATCCGGATTCCGACGTCAAAAATGCCAAATGTTTGTGGACGTCCGTCAAGACCTTGTCTATGCTTACGGTTGGCCATAATGGCTTGTCCGACCCATTTGGAAGGTCAAAAGAGCCCCGAATCGAGCATACCGCTCATTTTGACGATTTTCGTGTGCTATAGCACACCATTTTTTGGTTGATCTGGATTTCGATGTCAAAAATGCCAAATTTTTTCGTGGACGTCCGTAAAGACCTTGTCTATGCATAAGGTTGGCCATCACGGCATGTCAGACCCATTTGGAAGGTCAAACGAGCCCCGAAGCGAGCATACCCCTCATTTCGACGATTTTCGTGTGCTATAGCACACCATTTTTTGGTTGATCCGGATTCCGTCGTCAAAAATGCCAAATGTTTTCCTGGACGTCCGTCAAGACCTTGTCTATGCATACAGTTGGCCATCACGGCTTGTCTGACCCATTTGGAAGGTCAAACGAGCCCCGAAGCGAGCATACCCCTCATTTCGACGATTTTCGTGTGCTATAGCACACCATTTTTTGGTTGATCCAGATTCTGACATCAAAAATGCCAAATTTTTTTGTGGATGTCCGTCAAGACCTTGTATATGCTTACGGTTGGCCATAATGGCTTGTCCGACCCATTTGGAAGGTCAAAAGAGCCCCGAATCGAGCATACCGCTCATTTCGACGATTTTCGTGTGCTATAGCACACCTTTTTTGGTTGATATGGATTTCGAGTCAAAAATGCCAAATTTTTTCGTGGACGTCGTCGTTGTAACGACCTTGTCTATGCATAAGGTTGGCCATCACGGCTTGTCAGGACCCATTTGGAAGGTCAAATGAGCCCCGAAGCGAGCATACCCCTCATTTCGACGATTTTCGTGTGCTATAGCACACCATTTTTTGGTTGATCCGGATTCCGTCGTCAAAAATGCCAAATGTTTTCCTGGACGTCCGTCAAGACCTTGTTTATGCATACGGTTGGCCATCACGGCTTTTCCGACCCATTTGGAAGGTCAAGCGAGCCCCGAAGCGAGCATACCCCTTATTTCGACGATTTTCGTGTGCTATAGCACACCATTTTTTGGTTGATCCAGATTTTTGACGTCAAAAATGCCAAATTTTTGTGGGACGGTCGTCAAGATCTTTTCTATGCATACGATTGGCCATCATGGCTTGTCCGACCATTTGGAAGGTCAAACGAGCCCGAAGCAGTATACC
>JAKWIY010001885.1:0-14043 GCA_027704805.1 Solanum corneliomulleri | reverse complement strand
GACGGACCGTCATAGGCACAACGGTCCGTCGAGGGTCTCGTTTCAAAATACTTCAACTCTTGGAATCTGGGTACTGGATCACTTCTCTGATCTTCACGACGACCTGCAGGATGGACCGTCATAGCCATGACGGACCGTCACAAGCTTCGTAATCCCACACTTGGTCAGACTTCCCCATCTTCCTTCAGCAGCTTCTCTACTACGCTGCCACCTACGGACCGTCACAAGCACGACGGACCGTCATAAGCTCCGTAGGTGGTCTCTTCTGCAATTTTCGCTCAAAATCTCCGCATTCAATTTTTGAGAGATTTCCTGCAACAAAGAGAAACTTATATCAAAATTAGCACAAACAAGCTTTCGGACACACTAAACTTAAGGAAAAAGTATTAATTATACCGTGAACCACTATATCACAAAGCATCATAGATATTATCAAGATTACATCCTCACAACATAACATTTCCTCAATCTCGAGCTATAAAAATATGATCAAGTAATCAAACTCATCTAATCCAAGGATGGAAATGATCAAGTACCCACCATCGAGTGATACACCTAAGCATACAAAACTTCTAACAATAGTATTGAAATGCAAGATTAGTAGCTGTCATAGACAAACCTTAAGAATGACAAAACTAGACCCAATGGTCCTCACGTTCAATCACACATAGCCAAAACATGATATCGATGATGAGATAAATCTGATGTCTATCGAACAACTGGTCGTTCTCTTATAAATTCTCATATTTAAAGTTGTTGTGTTAAGTCACTAGTATACTTTAACTTTCTCAAACAACACCAAATCTTTCGTAACAAGAATGAACAATTCTAACCAAGGTTTCCGCTCTATCAAGAGGACAATCAAATAATCGATACATAACGCAGGTCGAATAACTCTAGATACTCCTTTCATATTGTCCATATCAAACAATTTTATTCACCCGACTCTATCTCTTTGATTTGTCAGCTACCTGACAATCTCTTATTTAAACCCTATTATAAGTGCACAAATACTTGGTTCATCAAATCTCACATATTTCTCATAATACTCCATTATTCAACACTCTTAATATAACAAAAATCATAACTACACCCTTCATTTACCTTACTCTCAAATTGTCACTCGTATCTAGTCTTCTTAGAAAACACATTGTTGCCTCTAAAATTTTCAAACTATAGCTCCTTCTCTTTTCATTTAAATATCGCATAATAGATAGGGGCCTCACCAAGGCTGATAGATATACTTTCAAAAGTAATAGTACTCTCCCTTCGAGATAGAGTTATTAAATCAACACACACAATGTCAGCTCTACACAATATTTCATATACCTAATTATGCTACCATTAAAATCATTCTATAACTCATACCACAACTTCAAAAAAATGTAGTCACCGCCATTAGTTTATATACTATGAGCTCATAACCTCTATTTACTATCAAATGTCTATGTAACACATCATAACATTCTATGTAGTTCCATCAATAGAGTATTAATCCATCTTTCTTTTTATAACCATGTAAAATTATATCTCACCTTGTGCATCATTCGTAAGTCATCATCCTTTAATTTGAGCAATTTAATACCACGTAAAACTCTAAGCTTTTCATACCTCATCTATAAAAGTCGATGATAATTCCTAGTAAGTTTGTACCGAACTAGTTCACATCTCACAGTCATATCTAAACTCATACGCAAAAAAATACAACCATCAACCATCAACCCCATGGGTTTATACAAGAGGTCTTATCCTTCACTTTTCTCAAATTCTTTCTATGGTGCAAAATTCTAATATCTCGACCCTTCAATATATCAAACTCTTGTTTCTCTAGCTTGGTTAGTGATCTCATGTTTTTACCAATAACCCATGATATTTTACTTCACACCCTAAATCAAAACTCTGAGGGTAAACCCTTCTTTAGATCCTTTAACAATTAAAATAACAAACTTTATGGTCCAAAACATGCATAAACTCTTTCACATGCTCAATATCAATGCAATCAATCATTTCTCATTTTACTAATTCATACCTTGACAAAATATATCACCATAAATCCAGACTTATAACAAAAAAATTGAATTGTAAGTACAACTGTGTAATACAATGCCCTTATATATCTATATTTTGCGTATAATTTGAAGATTTTTATGAATTACTGTATCTTATCTTATCATCAACCTTACCATATCCTACGCTAAAAATCTAACCCTACTAATTACTATATTCAACAGTACAACAAAGCTTATCATCCCACTCAAGCTGAACGCTTGTACACTCCTCTCTTAAAATTTATCCAATAACTTTTAACCAATCTGATTAACCTGTTACATTATTGCTTTAACCAAAAAAATAGGAAAAATCACGCGCTCTTGAACCATATTCTCAATCCTTTCGAAGATACATTTTTAATCCAAGAATACAAAGAAAATAATCCCTGCTCTCACCTAATTCTCAAAGCTACACATCCCATAAATTTTATCTTATTTTAATTATGACTCTAGCTCCTTTATGTTCTATACGAGCGGTGCCCCAATATCTTCTAAAACGTTCCATACAATCACATTTCTTCACTAAATAGTAGAAATTCACAACCTTAGATGCTCACAAGTCTTTATTACCATGCACAAATCATTTAACCAACATATCCTTATTATATAGTTTCATCTGAATCACAACCCCTCATGAACTCTTTTCACCATCATGCTCAGTTAGTCCTTGTTATCACCACGAAGTGAACCTTTTCCTCGATCTGACTTAGGTATACTCTCAAATTCAAGAGACTAACCCAATTTATATGCACTTTCTTGCTAAATCTTCAATTTAATTCATCCAGGTATATCCACTAGGACTTTCTTTCCCTATTAATTTGTCATTTTAGTATCAATCTACCTTTTAAAGCTTAAGATAAAATCGTCAGTACTCATTTAGAACCCTCAAGATACATTTCACAACCCAAAGATCCACCACTAAAATTTTCCTTTAAAATAATGCTCAATCTAAGTTCCTGTAGTAATAAACTAGTTGGTTTCTCAAATGTGAATGCAACACTAAATCTTATTATCTGACCATGTCATACAACTGGTAACTCCTTTAGTAATTAGTATTCATACTTGACAATCGACGTACATGTTTCCACATAACCCTATTACTTCCACAACGTGAAACTCCGTTAGATATCTCACTAGAATGCATCATACCTATCCATAATATCATACCCAAATAGCCCGTACATTTCTACCCATTGAATAATTGCAAAACATTATTGAATCTGTTCTCTCTCTAGATCAAACAATTTGTTTTAATTTTAAAAAATATTTTCTACTCTAGTATAAATAAAATATTTCTCAAAAAGACGTGTGTGTCCTAGTTTGAAAATAACAGAAAGACATACCTGGTACGACGGAGGCATACGACGGTCCGTCGCAGGCGCCACGGTTCGTCGATGTATCCGTTAGTGACTGCTGCAGAATTTCCTGGTGATGTCCCTACAAATTTAGAAAACCATTAGTAGAAAAATTCTACCATTACTAAAAAGACTATAAGTATTGGGTTGCCTCCCAACAAGCGCCTGATTTAATGTCGCGGCACGACTGGGGACACTTGATTACTCAAACTTCATCAAGATTGTATGCCTCTATCACTTCATTCCCCGATGCTTTATGCCCATAATAGAGTTTTATTCGATCTCTATTCATCTTAAACCGCACTCCCTCCTTGGCTTTTAACTCAACTGCTCCATGAGGGAATACTTGGGTAATCAAGTAAGGGCCAGTCCATTTGGACTTGAGATTGCCCGGAAGACAAGGCGACCCAGAACTGTCTACACGCACTAAATCCCCAACCCTAAACTCTCGTTTTGCACTTTTTTGTTCATTCTCCTTCTTCATCTTTTCTTTGTGGGATATGGCGGATACTGATTGGAGCTCACCACTCTGCCTAATAGTCCTACACACGTTCAAGGTCGCTTCTTCATTGTTCAACCGAAATTTCATCTGCCCCTTTTCCATATCAACTAAGGCTCTACCTGTAGCAAGGAATGACCTTCCAAGAATAATAGGCACTTCAAAATCGACTTCACAATCAAGAATAACAAAATCAGCCGGAAAGATGAATGATTCCACTTTTACTAGCACATCATGGAGCATCCCTATAGGCCGTTTCACTGTCCGATCAGCCATCAATAGCCGCATCGCAGTGGGTTTTGGGTCACCCAAACCCAACTTCTTGTAGATCGAGAGGGGCATGAGATTTATGCTTGCCCCAGATCACATAATGCTTTCGCAAAATGTAATGACCCAACTGTACAAGGAATAGTGAACACACCCGGATCTTCTTTCTTTTTTACTAGGGATCTTGTAGCAATAGCACTACAATGCTGCAGTCTATCATCATCCTCAAAAGTGACCGATCTTTTCTTTGTGACCAGATCATTCATAAACTTGGCATAACCGGGCATTCATTCTAGAGCTTCTACCAAAGGGACATTGATAGAGAGCTTCTTTAGCATTGTTATAAAACGCCGATATTTACCATCCTCGGTCTTTTCCACTAATCTCTGAGGGAAGGGTGGTGGAGGTCTAGGAATGGGAATTACCTTCAAAGGGTCTTCTGCATCTTTTTCATTGCACTCTTCTTCCTCAACACTACCATTTACCACCTTATCATCATCCTTTCTCACATTTTCCTCATCAGACGGCATAGGTGGGTCAATGGTTTGCTTACCACCCCGAGTAGTGATCGCCATACAGTGAGCATCATTTTTTGGATTTTGGACAGTGTTGCTAGGAAGAGTGCCCGATTGCCGTGTGTTCACTGTCACTGATAATTGGGCCATTTGCAACTCGATCTGTTTAATCGATATTGCATGTGTATCAACTTTTTGCCCAATACTAGCTAAATCACACCTTAACTCTTTAATGTGCTCATCACTAGCATCGAACCTCCTCATTGTTTTGTGCAACATATCCTCAACTCGCGCCATACTATCTCCACCATCCTTAGGAGTAACTTCGCAATTTTGAGGAGGGACACAGGGCCCATTCCTATCATTTCTGTTACCGTAGTTACCCCTGTTGAAGCTGTTGTGGCGGTTGTAGTTTCCATCTCTGACATAATGACCCTAACGGTTATAGTTACCATAGTTTCGACCTTGAGTCCCTTGACCTTGGCGCCAATTATCCTGATTTGAGCCTTGGGCGCTTGGTCGAAAAACCCCCGTCTGCTTATTTACTGCATACGTGTCCTCCGCATAATAGCATTCATCATTAGGAAGTGGTGGTTTAGCCAAGTAGTTGACTGCATTTATCTTTTCTGCACCCCCAGTGACATGTTTTAGTACCAACCCAAGCTCAGTTCTCATCTGAGCCATTTCTTCATGAATCTCATTTGTGGCTGGGTTGTGAGTGGACTGCACTGCGAAGTTGTTTCTCCCTGTATCAGACTTCCTAGTACTCCAAGCTTTATTATTTCGGGAGATTTTCTCTAATTTTTCGGCAATTTCAGCATAAGGACATTCCCTATAAGATCCACTTGCTATAGTGTCCAATACCGCTTTATTATTATCATCGTGTCCCAGCTTTATTATCATCATCTATACGGTGATTTGGAACACTTCTCAAGAATGAGGTGAATCCATCCCAAGAACTACTAAGTGACTCTCCTGGTAGTGCCACAAAGTTATTCACTCTGACTTTGTGGTTTAGTTTCTTGGAGACCGGATAATAGCGTGCTAAGAAAACATCCCTTAGTTGGTTCCAAGTGAAGATTGAGTTGTATGGGAGCTCAGTGAACCATATAGCAGCCTCTCCCGTCAGTGAGAGAGGAAACACTCTGAGCCCTATTACATCTAGATCCAAATCAGGCATCCCTACACAACTTTTACACACTGCCCTTACCTTAGCTATATGGGCATGTGGATCTTCAGAAGGTAGCCCTGAAAACAAACCTCTGGCAGTGAGCATTTGCATCAGGCTACTAGTTACCACAAAGGTGTGGCCTGTGGGTAGAAGAGGCAAGAAAAGTGGTCATCCGAGTATGCTATGTTATCATAACCTCTGTAGTATGCTTGGGGTCGTGGAATGGGATTTTGTCCCCTCTGTTGGTGTTCACCCGGAGCATCGGTAACATCTGACCATGAACATCAACCAGAGCTGCGATGTTCTGGTTCGGATCATCATCATTTATTCCCAAGTTTCGATTCATATTGCGCAGTGTACGCTCTAACTCGTGATCGTAGGGAAACAATGGTTCTCTTCCTCTCCGTGTATTTGGCATTCAAGGAGGATAGTTCTGAAAAAAATCAAAAATAATAAAACAAAGTAAAATCAAGAAAATATCAACTAAACTATAGTAATAACTTAAAGTTAATCTAAAAGCTATAATCCCCGGCAGCGGCGCCAAAATTTGATATGCTCAAACTTACTTCTCAAAAAGGAAGTAAAGCGGTCGTGTAGAGTAAATAACCCAACTAGTGAGGTTGGGATCGTTCCCACGAGGAAAATAGTCTAGACTTAACTTCAACCTGTTATTACTATTGTTTGGTCAATGACTTCCTTGGAAAGTAAAAACAATAAAATGGGGGTTTCTATTTCTAAATGAATGAAGATAACTAACACAATTGAAAGAGACACTTAACAGCTTTGAATGTTGGATTTTAATCAATTAATCAAAGTAACTAGGGTTTACGTGTTCCTCACAGGTTCATAACTTGATAATTCTAACTATAACAATTCTTTCCTAGTATCTTGCATGCAAAGTGATAAGTTATGTATTTCTAAATCCTTGGTCCGGCATCTAGAAAATCTCACTCCGCACCTTGGTCTGTCTACGTGTGTTGCTATCCTAACCCTTATCTTTACCTCATATTAAGCATTGTATTCGATATTTGACTAAGTTATTACCTCGTACCAATCAATACTAGCCTATTAGATAGTATACACTAAATCTATGTTGATAATTCTTTTCCTATTATCTACCTCCTTGGTCTGGCAAGTAGCATTAAGGCGAGTTATAACGTTGGCCATCCGTTAAAAAGACTTCTAAGCGAAAGAATTATTAATACAGGCATGACACCATTCTAGAATTGTTATTTTAGTTAGGTTTTATCTCATTATTTGCCTATGGTTCACACAACCCTAGTTATAGAGTTTAGTTACTCATAGTCATAATCACAATATTCAAATATATTAAATAAGAATTCATGTACTTACTTCAATGAGAAAGAGTTAAATCCGAAAGTTTGCTTGATTAATCACCAAAAATCACTTGCAAGAATCTCAAAGTAATTAATAATCTCACAAAAAGTCTAATAATAATCAAGAATCTAACAATACAATATCTACTAATATGATGTCTAACAATACGGAGTCTAACAATGATCCAGAGTCTAACAATGATCACGTGGTCACAACGGACCGTCATGTACTCCGTCGTCCATACTTATGCAATTTCTTCTGCTGCTCTCTTCATTACCCTCAACGGCAAGTATGATGGACCGTCATAGGCACAACGGTCCGTGGAGGGTCTTCGTTCCAAAACACTTCAACTCTTGGAATATGCGTACTGGGATTACTTCTCTGAACTTCATGACGAACCTGCAGGACGGACCGTCATAGACACGACGGACCGTCACAAGCTTCGTAACCCCACACTTGGTCAGACTTCCCCATCTTCCTTCAGCAGTTGCACTACGCTGCCACCTACGGACCGTCACAAGCACGACGAACCGTCATAAGCTCCATAGGTGGTCTCTTCTGCATTTCTTTGCTCAAAATCTCCGCATTCATCTTTGGATAGATTTCCTCCAAAACAAAGAGAAACTTATATAAAAATTAGCACAAAAAGGCTTTTGGACACACTAAACTTAAGGAAAAAGTATTAATAATTTTGTGAAACCAAGGTATATCAACTACCCCATTAATTTCATAGTTATAATTATGAATAGTCCAAAACACCCATTTAAATCTATCAGAATGTATTTTCTGACATAAAAGTTCTAGTGCTCAAAATGATCGAAAATGGTCGTTACAATAGATACCAATTTACCCATCGTTCGTCCTCGAACGATCAAAAAAAAAAAGTGAGGGAAGAAAGGGTAATTGTCTCAACATTTCTCTCAAAATAGTAGTACCCGGATCTCATATCAAAAGTACCAAACCAATCAACTGGAGGTCTACACCTCCTCTCATACAATGTCTCAAATAGGCCATGTCAATACTCTTATGATAACTTTTATTGTATGTAAGCTCAACTAACCACAAAACTTTTCTCAAGTAGACTCTTGAACTGACATATTCTCCAACTAGATCGTGACGCAACCATCATGACAAATATTATCTAATATAACCGCGATAAAATCCTTATTCAATATACTCTACAAATAGAAGTGAACCTGAACTAGCCACCACACGCTCATAAGGCGCAAAGCATCATAGATATTATCAAGATTACATCCTCACAACATAACATTTCCTCTATCTCGAGCTATAAAAATACGATCAAGTAATCGAACTCATCTAATCCAAGGATGGAAATGGTCAAGTACCCACCATCGAGTGATACTTCTAACAATAATATCGAAATGCAAGATTAGTAGCTATCATAGACAAACCTTAAGAATGACAAAACTAGACCCAATGGTCCTCACGTTCAATCACACATAGCCAAAACATGATATCGATGATGAGATAAATCTGATGTCTATCGAACAACTGGTCTCTCTCTTATAAATTCTCATATTTAAAGTTGTTGTGTTAAGTCACTAGTATACTTTAACTTTCTCAAACAACACCAAATCTTTCGTAACAAGAATGAACAATTCTAACCAAGGTTTCCGCTCTATCAAGAGGACAATCAAATAATCGATACATAACGCAGGTCGAATAACTCTAGATACTCCTTTCATATTGTCCATATCAAACAATGTTATTCATCCGACTCTATCTCTTTGATTTGTCAGCTACCTGACAATCTCTAATTTAAACCTATTATAAGTGCACAAATACTTGGTTTATCAAATCTCACATATTTCTCATAATACTCCATTAAATTCAACACTCTTAATATAACCAAAAATCATAACTACACCCTTCATTTACCTTACTCTCAAATTGTCACTCGTATCTAGTATTCTTAGAAAACACATTGTCGCCTCTAAAAATTTTAAACTATAGCTCCTTATCTTTTCATTTAAATATCGCATAATACATAGGTGCCTCACCCAAGGCTTATAGATATACTTTCAAAAGTAATAGTACTCACCCTTCGAGATAGAGTTATTAAATCACACACAATGTCGGCTCTACACAATATTTCATATACCTAATTTATGCTACCATTAAAATCATTCTATAACTCATACCAACACTTCAAAAAAATTTAGTCACCGCCATTAGTTTATATACTTTGAGCTCATAACCTCAATTTACTATCAAATGTTTATGTAACACATCATAACATTCTATGTAGTTCCATCAATAGTTCCATCAATAGAGTATTAATCCAACTTTTTTTTATAACCATGTAAAATTATATCTCACCTTGTGCATCATTCGTAAGTCATCCATCTTAATTTGAGCAATCTAATACCACGTAAAACTCTAAACTTTTCATACCTCATATGTAAAAGTCGATGATAAATTCCTAGTAAGTTTATACCGAACTAGTTCACATCTCACAGTCATATCTAAATTCATACGCAAAAATCAATACAACCATCAACTACACCCCATGGGTTTATACGAGAGGCCGTATTCCTTCACTTTTCTCAAATTCTTTCTATGGTGCAAAATTCTAATATCTCGACCCTTCAATATATCAAACTCTTGTTTCTCTAGCTTGCTTAGTCATCTCATGTTTTACCAATAACCCATGATATTTTACTTCACACCCTAAATCCCAACTGTGAGGGTAAACCCTTCTTTAGATCCTTTAACAATTAAAACAAACTTTATGGTCCAAACATGCATAAACTCTTTCACATGCTCAATATCAATGCAATCAATCATTTCTCATCTTACTAATTCATACCTTGACAAATATATCACCATAAATCCAGACTTATAACAATAAAATTGAATTGTAAGTACAACTGTGTAATACAATGCCCTTATATATCTATATTTTCTTATACTTTGAAGAATTTTATGAATTACTGTATCTTATCTTATCATCAACCTTACCATACTAATTACTATATTCAACACTACAACAAAGCTTATCATCCCACTCAAGATGAACGCTTGTACACTCCTCTCTTAAAATTTATCCAATAACTTTTAACCAATCTGATTAACCTGTTACATTATTGCTTTAACCAAAACAAAATAGGAAAAATCACGCGCTCTTGAACCCCATTCTCATGACGGACCGTCGTGGACTCCGTCGTCCCATACTTGGTGCAATTCTTCTGCTGCTTTCTTCATTCCCCTCGACGGCAAGTGTGACGGACCGTCATAGGCACAACGGTCCGTCGAGGGTCTCGTTTCAAAATACTTCAACTCTTGGAATCTGGGTACTGGATCACTTCTCTGATCTTCACGACGAACCTGCAGGATGGACCGTCATAGCCATGACGGACCGTCACAAGCTTCGTAATCCCACACTTGGTCAGACTTCCCCATCTTCCTTCAGCAGCTTCTCTACGCTGCCACCTACGGACCGTCACAAGCACGACGGACCGTCATAAGCTCCGTAGGTGGTCTCTTCTGCAATTTTCGCTCAAAATCTCCGCATTCAATTTTTGAGAGATTTCCTGCAAAACAAAGAGAAACTTATATCAAAATTAGCACAAACAAGGCTTTCGGACACACTAAACTTAAGGAAAAAGTATTAATTATACCGTGAAACCACGGTATATCACAAAGCATCATAGATATTATCAAGATTACATCCTCACAACATAACATTTCCTCAATCTCGAGCTATAAAAATATGATCAAGTAATCAAAATCATCTAATCCAAGGATGGAAATGATCAAGTACCCACCATCGAGTGATACACCTAAGCATACAAAACTTCTAACAATAGTATTGAAATGCAAGATTAGTAGCTGTCATAGACAAACCTTAAGAATGACAAAACTAGACCCAATGGTCCTCACGTTCAATCACACCATAGCCAAAACATGATATCGATGATGAGATATAAATCTGATGTCTATCGAACAACTGGTCGTTCTCTTATAAATTCTCATATTTAAAGTGTTGTGTTAGTCAATCGTATACTTTAACTTTCTCAAACAACACCAAATCTTTCGTAACAAGGAATGAACAATTCTAACCAAGGTTTCCGCTCTATCAAGAGGACAATCAAATAATCGATACATAACGCAGGTCGAATAACTCTAGATACTCCTTTCATATTGTCCATATCAAACAATTTTATTCACCCGACTCTATCTCTTTGATTTGTCAGCTACCTGACAATCTCTTATTTAAACCCTATTATAAGTGCACAAATACTTGGTTCATCAAATCTCACATATTTCTCATGATACTCCATTAAATTCAACACTCTTAATATAACCAAAAATCATAACTACACCCTTCATTTACCTTACTCTCAAATTGTCACTCGTATCTAGTCTTCTTAGAAAACACATTGTTGCCTCTAAAATTTTCAAACTATAACTCCTTCTCTTTTCATTTAAATATCGCATAATAGATAGGGGCCTCACCCAAGGCTGATAGATATACTTTCAAAAGTAATAGTACTCTCCCTTCGAGATAGAGTTATTAAATCACACACAATGTCAGCTCTACACAATATTTCATATACCTAATTTATGCTACCATTAAAATCATTCTATAACTCATACCAACACTTCAAAAAAATGTAGTCACCGCCATTAGTTTATATACTATGAGCTCATAACCTCTATTTACTATCAAATGTCTATGTAACACATCATAACATTCTATGTAGTTCCATCAATAGAGTATTAATCCATCTTTCTTTTTATAACCATGTAAAATTATATCTCACCTTGTGCATCATTCGTAAGTCATCCATCTTAATTTGAGCAATTTAATACCACGTAAAACTCTAAGCTTTTCATACCTCATCTATAAAAGTCGATGATAAATTCCTAGTAAGTTTGTACCGAACTAGTTCACATCTCACAGTCATATCTAAACTCATACGCAAAAATAAATACAACCATCAACTACACCCCATGCGTTTATACAAGAGGTCTTATTCCTTCACTTTTCTCAAATTCTTTCTATGGTGCAAAATTCTAATATCTCGACCCTTCAATATATCAAACTCTTGTTTCTCTAGCTTGGTTAGTGATCTCATGTTTTACCAATAACCCATGATATTTTACTTCACACCCTAAATCAAAACTCTGAGGGTAAACCCTTCTTTAGATCCTTTAACAATTAAAATAACAAACTTTATGGTCCAAAACATGCATAAACTCTTTCACATGCTCAATATCAATGCAATCAATCATTTCTCATTTTACTAATTCATACCTTGACAAAATATATCACCATAAATCCAGACTTATAACAAAAAAATTGAATTGTAAGTACAACTGTGTAATACAATGCCCTTATATATCTATATTTTGCGTATAATTTGAAGGATTTTATGAATTACTGTATCTTATCTTATCATCAACCTTACCATATCCTACGCTAAAAATCTAACCCTACTAATTACTATATTCAACAGTACAACAAAGCTTATCATCCCACTCAAGTTGAACGCTTGTACACTCCTCTCTTAAAATTTATCCAATAACTTTTAACCAATCTGATTAACCTGTTACATTATTGCTTTAACCAAAAAAATAGGAAAAATCACGCGCTCTTGAACCATATTCTCAATCCTTTCGAAGATACATTTTTAATCCAAGAATACAAAGAAAATAATCCCTGCTCTCACCTAATTCTCAAAGCTACACATCCCATAAATTTTATCTTATTTTAATTATGACTCTAGCTCCTTTATGTTCTATACGAGCGGTGCAATACAATCACATTACTTCACTAAATAGTAGAAATTCACAACCTTAGATGCTCACAAGTCTTTATTACCATGCAAAAATCATTTAACCAACAAATCCTTATTATATAGTTTCATCTCAATCACAACCCCTCATGAACTCTTTTCACCATCATGCTCAGTTAGTCCTTGTTATCACCACGAAGTGAACCTTTTCCTCGTTCTGACACCTCAAACTTAGGTATACCACTCAAATTCAAGAGACTAACCCAATTTATATGCACTTTCTTGCTAAATCTTCAATTTACTTCACCCAAGTATATCCACTAGGACTTGATTTTACTTCACCCAAGTATATCACTCAAATTTAAGATAAAATCGTCAGTACTCATTCAGAACCCTCAAGATACATTTCACAACCCAAAGATCCACCACTAAAATTTTCCTTTAAAATAATGCTCAATCTAAGTTCCTGTAGTAATAAACTAGTTGGTTTCTCAAATGTGAATGCAACACTAAATATTATTATCTGACCATGTCATACAACTGGTAACTCCTTTAGTAATTAGTATTCATACTTGACAATCGACGTACATGTTTCCACATAACCCTAGTACTGCCACAACGTGAAACTCCGTTAGATATCTCACTAGAATGAATCATACCTATCCATAATATCGTACCCAAATAGCCCACATATTTCTACCCATTGAATTATTGCAAAACATTATTGAATCTGTTCTCTCTCTAGACCAAACAATTTGTTTTAATTTCAAAAAATATTCTCTACTCTAGTATAAATAAAATATTTCTCAAAAACATTTTCATTTATAAATCAAACACTAAAAATCTTTTCCGAAAAATATTTTCTACAAACCAACCAAAGATGAGAAAATAAGTCAAAAGATATACTTGTTTTCCAGGATGATCGGGGATGCGTAGGGTACCCCCAGTTCTAATAATGCTACTCAGAACGAGACCCCGATGACGGCCCGTCGCACACACGATGGACCGTCGTAGGGTTCGTTGCACAAGCCCTAGCACCCCTGCCCAACGACGCCTGTAACCGACCGTTGTCTTCACGACGGTCC
>JAKWIY010001884.1:0-13930 GCA_027704805.1 Solanum corneliomulleri | reverse complement strand
ATAACTAATGAACTTGACAGAGACACTTAACAACTTTTAATGTTGGGTTTTAATCAATTAATCAAAGTAACTAGGGTTTACGTGTTCCCACAGGTTCATAACTTGATAATTCTAACTATAACAATTCTTTTCTAGTATGTTGCATGCAAAGTGATAAGTTATGTATTTCTAAATCCTTGGTCCAGCATCTAGAAAATCTCATTCCGCACCTTGGTCCGGCTGCATGTGTTTCTTTCCTAACCCTTATCTTTACCTCATATCAAGCATCGTATTCGACATTTGACTCAATTATTACCTCATACCAATCAATGCTTGCCTATTAGATAGTATACACTAAATCTATGTTAATAATTGTTTTCCTATTATCTACCTCCTTGGTCCGGCAAGTAGCATTAAGGCAAGTTCTAACGTTGATCATCCGTTAAAAAGACTTCTAAGCGAAAGAATTATTAATACATGCAAGACACTATTCTAGAATTGTTATTTTAGCTAGGGTTTATCTCATTATTTGCCTATGGTTCCCACAACCCTAGTTATGTAGTTTAGTTCCTCATAGCCATAAACACAATATTCAAATATGTTAAACAAGAATTCATGTACTTACTTTAATGAGAAAGAATAAAGTCCAAAAATTTGCTTGATTAATAACCAAAAGTTACTTGTAAGAATCTAAAACAATCAAACACTCAAAACACAAAGTCTAATAATATGATGTTTAATCTCAAAGACTCTAACCTCAAAAACGAGGTTTTTCGAACTATATATATAAAAAAAAAACCTAATTAAACAAGGAATCTAATTACTGGAAATCTGCCAAAACGCGGCTGGGTCGACGGACCACGCGACGGACCGTCGTGGACTCCGTCGTCCCATACTTGGGTGAAATTCTTCTGCTGCTTTTCTTCATTCCCCTCGACGGCAAGTGTGACGGACCATCATAGGCACGACGGTCTGTCAAGGTTCTTCGTTTCAAAATACTTCAACTCTTGGAATCTGGGTACTGGTATCACTTCTCTGATCTTCACGACGGACCTGCAGGACAGACCGTCATGGCCATGACGGACCGTCACAAGCTTCGTAATCCCACACTTGGTCAGACTTCCCCATCTTCCTTCAGCAGCTTCTCTACGCTGCCACCTACGGACCGTCACAAGCACGAGGGACCGTCATAAGCTCCGTAGGTGGTTCTCTTCTGCAATTTTCGCTCAAAATCTCCGCATTCAGCTTTGAACAGATTTCCTAAAAACAAAGAGAAACTTATATCAAAATTAGCACAAACAAGGCTTTCGGACACACTAAACTAAGGAAAAAGTATTAATTATACCGTGAAACCACGGTATATCAACCCCTCAACTTAAATTCGTTGTTTGTCCTCAAGCGACGCACTATGACTCACTACACAATCTTTGTACAATAGTATTCATGTTTTATCCTTTGCAATCATTTGGCTATCAATCCCGATTAATCCCATCAAATCTATGCATGCTATCACTATTAGGCTTGAATTTTGTGGGATTCGAACATGACACAGACTCACCATGCACTAACACCTATCCTCTTCAATTTCTCACCGAGGTGCTAACAATTTCGGTATTGCAACTAGTGTCCTCACTTTAGAACAAAATCCTCATTTTTCACACAATGATTTCAGTTTGAGTATAAGGATTACATTTAAACACTCGCTCTCAGAACAAAGTCACACTCATTCATACCTATTGCCATAAGCTTGCCCTTATTTTCACTGCCTTAAGTTCGCTATACAACCCTTAGGATCACAATAGGACTTTTTAGCTTGTAACGTAGGCTCAGAGTCAGGTAGGGTATATTTAGGTATACTTTAGTGACTTTTTTACCTCCTTGACATATCGGCTAAACCTTCCATTCTATATCACTTTATCTCACCCAGTTTTCCCTATTTTTTCACCTTGCTGTTTCCCTTCTTTCTTCATTTGTGTAAGTGACTCTTTTCTTTTCTTGTTTGTAATTTTTTTTTTCAACGAGTTCTTGAGTCACTTTACTTTTGTTCTTTCTCTCTCTTTGTTCTTTCAACCCCACTTTCCAGAGCATTCCTCAAAACAACCACCCTCAACTCATGGCTTTGCCATGAGTCAAGGTACACAATACCCAAAGTCGGGTCAGGGCCATAAAGAAGGTTGTTTATACATTAGCCACCCTTAACTTATGCTTTTGGCATAAGCTGAGGTGCACATGTCCAAGGAGGGACCAGGGCCAACAGATTGTTCCAAGAAAAGATCAGTTGAGGTGAAAAAAAGGACTTCTTTTTCTTTTTTTTTAAGCTATAATTTGGATCAAAGAAGGATAACTTTCATTGGTTTCTTTTATTAGGCTAGAAATGGGCTATATTGAATAAGGGCCTATGATCCTTTCCTAATTGTTTGTTACAGCTTACTTTTAGCAGGACTAACCAGGCAAGTTCTAGCTCAGTACCAATAGTGGACTATTCAACTTTCCTCACACTCACTTGACATCTCATCACTATACCAGATTATCAGACACCTAGTTTGACTTGAAGATTTAGGGTAATGCAATGGTGTAACTCTATTTCATGTTTAGAGCCACGCAGTTATCAGTTACTACGCCTAGTCATGCAATATTTTCCAGTTTTATCGGGATATCATTTTAACCATCATGCTTCAGAGTTAAACTATGTACAAAAGATATAACGTGCCGGTTCAACAGAAAAATAATCAGTCTTTTGGGGAAAAAGAACACAGGCAAGAAAACCCCAAAAGAGGATAGTGAGTTGGGCTACTCAGACTTCACCCTAACACTCATTTTCCATTTACCCACCCCCACAAAAGCATGCAATTGTCCCCAATGCATAAAAAATCTAAAGATTAGAGGGGTAGGTGAAGCAAACCTGTGGCGCATAGCGCCGTCGATCAGCAAGCTGGTGGGTCGGCTTCCCGGAACCCACAGCCTCTGCAATCTGGACACCCTCAGTGGTGTCCTCAGCAATCTGGACCCCTCAGTGGTGTCCTCAGCAACAACCGCACCCTCAGTGCCTCCTGCGGTCTCTACAGTGCGGGAGCTAGACGCCCCAGCCGCTATCTGCGATGCTCTGATCTGGTGTGCCTCCGCCTCAGCAATTGAGGCTCTCCTCGCGCCTCCATCTCTCGGCGCTCCTTCTTCCTTGCTCGCGCCTCATCCTCTGATCGACCCCTACGCCTCTTGGCACTCTCTCGAGGGGAGGGTGGGGGAATTCTGGAGTAGGAAACAGGGCCGCCATACAGTATCCTCAGCAGGCTCGACAGCTCCGGCACTCTTGCCTCTAGGATCGTGTCGATGTCTGCACGAAGACTGTCGACTGCCCTGAAGAGTCGACACATCTACCGGAGGGGCTGGTCGAGCTAATACTCTCAATTCAAAGGCATCGAGGCGCTGGTTAACCTCAGCAATCTTCCGCTGCATCTGCCTCTCCATACGCGCTTCAGACTCAGCAATAGACTTCTGCATCCACGGCTGGATATGATGCAGAAGAGTGGCCATTTGTGCCTCCAGTTTTTGGACCGAGCAAGCGGGCCGGTGTCGGTAGAGGGGCTGCTACTACCCGGATAGACTCGACCGGGGTAGTGTCCGTGGATGCCTGTGTAGCTGTGCGGGCCTGGGCTACAGAATCCACAAGATCATCAGCAAGAGGGGGCAGCTCTGGACGGGGCCCTCTGCGTGGCTCCAACTCATTGGCCTCGTCTCAGATGAGGCCGACGTCGACTGTCCCCTGCGGGGTCTTCTATTGATCTATGTGCCATATGGGCACACCTGCAGACCTGCAAAGGGCAAAGATCATACACGGGAAGGGGTAGGTAGTGGTGACCTTAAATGCGCTCTCGTGCATGACTGCCTTGAGAAGCCATGCGAAGTCGACCTCGAATCCGGCTATCATCGCCGCTATCAACACTGCTCGATCCCAAGTGACGATGTTATCAGCAGCTGTGGGGGAAAGGCAGTGACGGACGAGCAGCCACAAGAACTTTGCAACGAACGTGAGGTTGGCCTTCTTGATGGCCCCCTTCGGCTCAGTAACCCAATCTGCACCCTCTCCGTCGACTGATAGATGCAGGGCCATCCACCTCTTGGTGGTCTCTCTCAGTGCCTGCTCGCGCAAGAACTGGCCATCCTTCACTATCTGCCAGCGGTAGTCAAACTCGGCAGTGTGGGGAGTCCGCGTAGCATCTGCACTCTCGCCGTATAGGAACCGGCGGATAGCTGGCAGGGAAATGTCGACCTGCACGCCCCGGACTCGAACCTGCTCCAGTGGGGCCTGTTTAGCGGGAGCAGCCCGCTTATCGATCTGTGATCGGAGAGTCGCTACGTAGGATGCGTAGAACTCTCGGACCACTTCCTCGCTGTATCGTCCCAACGGACGGGCTGTCCACTCTAAGCGATGCCTGGTGAATATGTGTGGATCTCCGGCATCGATGGGAGACTCCCTGTAAGTACCCGCCGCTCCAAAGTGAGTGTCCGAGTCATTACCCCTTTATCAGTAAGGAATTTTGCGTCGGAGTACACTTGAAACTGGCCTTCGACGCACCACCGGTTTGGCTGGTCAGAGGCTGGGGTGGGGACCTGGGCTGGTGCGCCGGATGTGGAGTCTGAACTGTCAGCCTCATCAGACGAGGCCGACGCTGCAGCAGTGGCGGGTGCGGGAGCCTCAGCAGATCCTGAAGCTTCCTCGGACCAGGATACTCCTAAGGAGCCAGACGCTCCTTCCTCGTTTGTGGCCGACCCAGAGGGTGTGCCGGTCAGTGTGCGCTCCTCATCAGACTGGAAGGCAGTGACTACGCCGGACGCCACCGTCTTGGGTGTGGCTCTGGGGGCACGTGCATCATGGGAAGGTGCGGAAGTGCCTGGGGGCACATATTCAGGGTCCCTCTCATCATCATACCCGATGATCAAGCGTTCAGACGGGGCAACAGACTTGGATCGCCCGCGTGCGTAGGCTCGGTCTTGCTTGGGTGCCATAGTAGATAGTACCTGAAAAGGATCACTATTAGTACGAGTTATGTCAAACAAGACAAGCAAGCCCATACAACATAAAACATTTAAAATAGTGTGTTAGTGATAGTGAAACTGTATCACACGATGGGCTAGATGACGGTTCGTCGTGGATACGACGGACCGTCATGAGGTCCGTCGTGTTGTACTTGGTCAATGTATATAGAAAGAACCCTGAAAGAGGGGTTTCTGACCATCATGACGGTCAAGCAGGACGGACCGTCATTGGGATGACGGTCCGTCGTTGGGACGACGGTCCGTTGTAAGAGTCCGTCGTAGGACACTTAGAAAATGTTGGGAGACCCTTATCAGAGAGGTCTCTGACCATCATGACTGTCGTGCAGGATGGACCGTCGTAAGTGTCCGTCATAGGACACTTGGAAAATTTTTTGAGACCCTTATAAGAGGGGTCTCTGACCATCATGACGGTCGTGCAGGACGGACCGTCGTGGGTGTGAAGGTCCGTCGTAAATGTCCGTCGTAGGACACTTAGAAAATGTTGAGATACCCTTAGAAACAGGGTCTCTGACAACCATGAAGGTCGAGTAGGATGGACCGTCGTGAAGACAACGGTCCGTCACCGGCGACGTTGGGCAGGGTGCTAGGGCTTGTGCAACGGACCCTACGACGGTCCGTCGTGTGTGCGACGGGCCGTCATCGGGGTCTCGTTCTTAGTAGCAGTGTTAGAACTGGGGGTACCCTACGCATCCCCGATGAACCGACATGGTTGTGTAGTGTAGTGGACCTATATATGTCTATCCCAACGACCGAAGAAACTACCAAAGCAAAATCACCTATGCCTAGGGTTATCAACATGGCACATACGAACATTTTGAACCTTGGTTTCGACATAGCTAAAAGGAACAGTATAGACTAAGAACTAGCTATACTAACTACAAACAAATGCCGATAAATAAGTATAAATGTAGAGACCTACCTGGAATGTAGAAGGACAAACGAGAAAGGTGGGTATGGCAATTTGTAACGACATTTGATTTATTTAATAATATAAATAAAATGGAGAAAAACAAAGGGGGAATGATTCCAGGTAGCACCAACAATAGCAGCACCGACAAGTAAATGATAATGATAAGGCTTAGGTGGTTTTGGGGAGCAAGGATCAGTGAGGGGAAGTGTGGAAGTTGAAAAGAGAGGGGAGATGAGGGGAATAATTAAGTAATGGGGTGGAATATGGAGGGGGGGGGGGAAGTATAAACGGTCAGATTTTGAAAAGGGTCCAGCCGGGTCGGGTCGGGTAGATTTCATTAATCGCGCGACGGTTCCACGACGACGGTCCGTCGAACATGAGACGCCCCATCGTAGGTTCCGTCGTGTATGCCCTAATTTCAAAAATGACAGAAATACGTACCTGGTGTGACGGATACATACGACGGTCCGTTGCTTTCGCAACGGCCCGTCGTTGTATCCGTCAGTGGCTACTGCGGAGTAGTTTTCTGCAGAATTTCCTTGTGATGTGCCTGCAAATTAAAAACCCATTTATAGAAGAAATGCTACCATTATTAAAAAGACGATATGTATAGGGTTGCCTCCCAACAAGCGCCTGATTTACTGTCGCGGCATGACTGGGGCCACTTGATTACTCAGACTTCATCAAGATGGTATGCCTTGATCACTTCATTCGCCGATTCAGCATGCCCGAGATATATTTTTATGCGCTGTCCATTCACCTTGAACCGCACACCCTCCTTAGTTTCCAACTCAACTGCTCCATGAGGGAATAGTTGGGTAACCGTGTAAGGACCAGTCCATTTGGACTTGAGTTTGCCTGGAAACAAAAACAACCTGGAATTGAATAGAAGCACTAAATCCCCGACCATAAACTCTCGTTTTTCAATTTTGTTGTCATGATACTTCTTCATCTTTTCTTTATATAGGGCTGAGCTTTCATAGGCTTTCAAGCGAAATTCATCAAGTTCATTCAACCCATTTAACCGTTGCTCTGCAGCTTCGCTCCAATCCAATTTTAACTTCTTCATAGCCCACATGGCTTTATGCTCTAACTCAACCGGAAGATGACAAGCTTTCCCATATACAAGTTGGTATGGAGACATACCTATGGGAGTCTTATAAGCTGTCCGGTAGGCCCAAAGAGCATCATCAAGCCTCCGTGACCAATCTGTTCTACTAGCATTCACTGTTTTGGACAATATCTGTTTGATCTCCCGATTCGATACCTCAACTTGCCCACTAGTTTGAGGGTGGTAAGGAGTGGCCACATTATGGCGAACACCGTATTTCTCCAATAACCCCTTGAACAATCTGTTGCAGAAGTGGGAGCCCCCATCACTAATAATGGCCCTTGGAGTGCCAAAACGGGAGAATATATTCTTTTTCAAGAATGCAGTGACACTCTTCCCTTCATTGTTTGCGAGGCTATGGCTTCGACCCATTTAGATACATAATCAACTGCTACAGAATGTACTTCATCCCATGAGAACTCACGAAAGGGCCCATAAAGTCAATACCCCAAACATCAAATAACTCAATCACAAGAATGGGGTTTAGAGGGAGCTCTTGCTTCTTGAAATACCACCATCTCGTTGACATTTGTCACATGCTTGAGCAAACCCATGAGCATCTTGATGAAGAGTTGGCCAATGGTAACCACATTGCAATATCTTGTGAGCGGTTCGGATACCACTGTGATGTCCGCCAACAGGTGAAGAATGGCATGCCTCCAACACACTCAACATTTCACATTCTGGCACACAACGCCGAATAAGCCCGTCGGCACAACTCCTATACAAGTATGGTTCATCCCAAAAGAACTTCTTCACATCGTACATGAACTTTTTCCTTTGATGAAAGGACAAGTCTGATGGAACAATATCACTAGCCAGATAGTTCGCAAAATCTGCGAACCATGGAACCAAGTCTTGTGAAGTAGCCAATACATGTTCATCGGGGAAAGTATCATCAATGTCAGTATTATCCCCTAACTCTCTCATAGCTTCATCCTCTAGACGAGACAAATGATCAGCAACTTGATTTTCAGTCCCTTTTCTATCCAACACTTCAAAGTCAAATTCTTGCAGCAGTAATACCCAACGAATCAGCCTTGGTTTCACATCCTTTTTCCCCATCAAATATCTCAATGCTGAATGGTCAGTATGCACTATAACTCTAGTACCTAGAAAATAGGAGCGAAATTTCTCAAAAGCAAAGACTACTGCAAGGAGTTCTTGCTCAGTCACTGTGTAGTTCTTTTGAGCTTCATTTAGGGCTTTACTAGCATAGTAAATTGGGTGAAGGATTTTGTTTCTTCTCTGTCCCAATACTACACCAAGAGCCACCCCACTAGCATCGCACATTACCTCAAATGGACTGTTCCAATCCGGAGAAATAATGATAGGCGCAGACACTATCTTTTCTTTTACCTCACCGAATGCTTTAAGACAGGATTCATCAAAACAAAATTTACATTCTTTCTCCAGCAATTTGCACAATGGGTGTGCAATCTTTGAAAAGTCTTTGATGAATCTCCGGTAAAAACCTGCATGCCCAAGAAAGCTTCTCACACCTTTCACAGAGATCGGCGGGGGAAGTCTCTCTATTACCTCAACTTTAGCTCGATCAACCTCTATGCCCTTTTCTGAAATGCGATGACCCAACACAATACCCTCATTCACCATGAAATGACACTTTTCCTTGTTTAGTACCAAATTGCAGTCTTCACATCTCTTAAGAACCTCAGATAAATTGGTCAAACACCGCTCGAATGAATCACCAACCACAGAGAAATCATCCATAAAAACCTCTATAGTATCCTCCACCATGTCAGAAAATATTGACATCATACACCTCTGAAAGGTTATGGGTGCATTGCACAACCCAAACGACATTCTTCTGAACGCAAAAGTCCCATATGGGCAAGTGAAAGTGGTTTTCTCTTGATCTTCTGGTGCAATAGAAATTTGATTATACCCCGAATACCCATCAAGAAAACAATACCACCCTTTTTCGGCAAGTCTATCCAACGTTTGATCCATGAAGGGCATGGGAAAATGGTCTTTTTCAGTCCATGAGTTCAGTTTACGGTAATCCATACACACCCTCCATCCAGTAACCGGTCTCATTGGAACAATTTCATTCTTTTCGTTGGGGACCATAGTCATTCCCCCTTTCTCAGGTACACACTGAACCGGGCATACCCAACTACTATTGGCGATTGGATAGATTACTCCAGCATCCAACCACTTGATAATTTCCTTCTTCACAACCTCTTGCATAGGAGGATTCAAGCGTCTCTGGTGCTCAATACTCGGCTGATGATCAGGAATGAGTTGGATTTTATGAGAACAAATACCAGGAGGGATCCCAATAATGTCCGCAATGGTCCACCCAATAGCTCTTTCGAACCTTTTCAGTACCTTCACCAAACTCTGAACCTGTTGTTCATCCAGGTCTGATGCAATGATTACCGGGAAAGTATCACCATTTCCTAAGAATTCATACCTAAGATGAGGTGGAAGAGCTTTTAATTCAACTTTTGGAGCTTCCTCTATAGATGGGTTCGCGGGTGGGGACTCGCGATTCTTCATATCAAGCTCAAATTTCATCGGTTTAAACCGAACATCACCTCGGTCAAGAGCCGCGACTAATGACTCATACTCTTCAATGCAATCGCTATCAAAGTTCATTATCACTGCCGCTAATGCTTCGACACCTAGACGTTCTTCTATTTGTGTCTCAAATGTCTCACCCATGTTGTAGGATATAGCAGATGCCGATTGGAGCTCACCACTCTGCCTCATGGACCTACAAATATTAAAGGTCACTTCCTCACTGTTCAACCGAAATTTCATCTGCCCCTTTTCCATGTCTACTAAGGCTCTTCCCGTAGCTAGGAATGGCCTCCCAAGGATAATGGGCACTTCAAAATCAACCTCACAATCAAGAATAACAAAATCGGCCGGAAAGATGAATGACTCCACTTTTACTAGCATTTCATGAAGTATCCCTATGGGCCGTTTTACTGTTCGATCAACCATCAGTAGCCGCATCGTAGTGGGCTTTGGGTCACCCAAACCCAACTTCTTGTTATTCGAGAGGGGAATGAGATTTATGCTTTCCCCCAGATCACATAATGCTTTCGCAAAATATAATAGCCCGATTGTACAAGGAATAGTGAACGCACCCGGATCTTATTTCTTTTGGACCAGAGATCTTGTTGCAATACCACTACAATGCTGCATTCTATCATCATCCTCAAAAGTAACCGATCTTTTCTTCGTGACCAAATCTTTCATAAACTTGGCGTAACCGGGCATTTGTTCTAAAGCTTCTACCAAAGGGACATTGATAGAAAGTTGCTTCAACATTGTTATAAAACACCGATATTTTCCATTCTCAGTCTTTTTCACTAATCTTTGAGGAAATGGGGGTGGTGGCCTAGGCATGGGAGTTACCTTTTTAGGCACTTCAACATTTTCTGCACTGGTATCCCCTAAATTAGCATCAACATTTACCACTTTATCAGTGTCTTTTGTCACCTCATTCTCATTAGATGGCATTGGTGGGTCAATGGTTTGCTTGCCACCCCGAGTAGTAATTGCCATACAATGTCCATCATTTTTTGGATTTTGGACAGTGTTGCTAGGAAGAGTGCCCGGTTGCCGTGTGTTCACAGTTGCAGATAATTGGGCCAATGTAACTCAAGTTGCTTAATCGATATTGCATGTGTATCAACTTTTTGCCCAATACCCGCTAAATGATTCCTCAACTCTTTATTGTGCTCATCACTAGTATCGAACCTCCTCATCATTTTATGCAACATATCCTCAACTCGTGACATACTACCTCCACCATCCCTAGGAGTAACTTCACGATTTTGAGGAGGAACATAGGGTCCATTCCTGTCGTTTCTATTACCATAGTTACCCCTGTTGAAGTTGTTGTCGCGATTGTAGTTTCCATCTCGGACATAATGACCCTCACAATTGTAGTTACCATAGTTCCGACCTTGGTTCCCTTGACCTTGGCGCCAATTCTCCTGATTAGAGCCTTGGGCACTTGGTTGGAAACCCCCCATCTGTTCATTTACGGCATAGAAATCCTCCTCATAATAACACTCATCTATTGGAGGTGGTGGTTTAGCCAAGTAGTTGACTGCATTAATCTTTTCTGCACCCCCGGTGACATGTTTTAGTACCAACCCAAGCTCAGTTCTCATCTGAGCCATTTCTTCGCGAATATCATCTGTGGTTGGGTTTTGAGTAGACTGCACTGCAAAGGTGTTTCTCCCTGTATCGGACTTCCTAGTACTCCAAGCTTTGTTGTTACGGGAGATTTTCTCTAATTTCTCAGCAATCTCAGCATAAGGGCATTCTCCATAAGATCCACCTGCTATAGTGTCCAACACTGCTTTATTGTTTTCATCCTGTCCCCGATAGAAGTATTCCTTCAGTGACTCATCATCAATACGGTGATTTGGGACACTTCTCAAGAATGAGGTGAATCTATCCCAAGAACTACTAACTGACTCTCCTGGTAGTGCCACAAAGTTATTCACCCTGTCTTTGTTGTTTAGTTTCTTCGAGACTGGATAGTACCGTGCTAAGAAGACATTCCGTAGTTTGTTCCAAGTGAAGATGGAGTTGTATGGAAGCTCAGTAAACCACATAGCAGAATCTCCCGTCAGTGAGAGAGGAAATACTCTGAGACCTATTACATCTAGATACAAATCAGGCCTCCCCACACAACTTTTACACACTGCCCTTACCTTAGCTATATGGGCATGTGGATCCTCAGAAGGTAGCCCTAAAAACAAACCTCTGGCAGTGAGCATTTGCATCAGACTACTAGTTACCACAAAAGTGTGGCCTACGGGTAGAGGAGGCAAAAACAGTGGCCCATCCGAATCTGCTATGTTATCATAGCCTCTGTAGTATGCTTGGGGCCGTGGAGCGGGATTCTGTCCCCTCTGTTGATGTTCACCCGGAGCATCGGGTAACATCTGACCATGAACATCAGCCGGAGCTGGGATGTTCTGGTTTGGGTCCTCATCAATGATTCCCAAATTATGATTCATGTTTCGCAGTGTACGCTCTAGCTCGTGATCGTAGGGAAAAAACGGTTCTCTTCCTCTCCGTGTATTTGGCATACAAGGAGGATAGTTCTGAAAAGAAATCAAAAACAATAAAACAAAGTAAAATCAAGAAAATATCAACTAAACTATAGTAAGAAGTTCAAGTTAATCTAAAAGCTAAATTGCCCGGCAACGGCGCCAAAATTTGATACGCTCAAACTTACTTCTCAAATGAGAAGTAAAGCGGTCGCGTCAAGTAAATAACCCAACTAGTGAGGTTGGGATGTTCCCACGAGGAAATTAGTTTAGACTTAACTTCAACTTGTTATTACTATTGTTCGGTTGATGACTTCCTTAAAAAGTAAAAGCATAAAGGGGGGTTTGTATTTCCTAATAAGTAAAAATAACTAACGAACTTGACAGAGACACTTAACAGCTTTTAATGTTGGGTTTTAATCAATTAATCAAAGTAACTAGGGTTTACGTGTTCCCCACAGGTTCATAACTTGATAATTCTAACTATAACAATTCTTTTCTAGTATCTTGCATGCAAAGTGATAAGTTATGTATTTCTAAATCCTTGGTCCGGCATCTAGAAAATCTCACTCCGCACCTTGGTCCGGCTGCGTGTGTTGCTTTCCTAACCCTTATCTTTACCTCATATTAAGCATCGTATTCGACATTTGACTCAATTATTACCTCATACCAATCAATACTGGCCAATTAGATAGTATACACTAAATCTATGTTAATAATTCTTTTCCTATTATCTACCTCCTTGGTCCGGCAAGTAGCATTAAGGCGAGTTCTAACGTTGATCATCCGTTAAAAAGACTTCTAAGCGAAAGAATTATTAATACATGCAAGACACTATTCTAGAATTTTTATTTTAGCTAGGGTTTATCTCATTTTTGCCTATGGTTCCCACAACCCTAGTTATGGAGTTTAGTTCCTCATAGCCATAACACAATATTCAAATATGTAAAGAAGAATTCATGTACTTACTTTAATGAGAAGAATAACCGAAAATTTACTTGATTAATCACCAAAAGTTACTTGTAAGAATCTCCAACAATCAAACACTCAAAACACAAAGTCTAATAATATGATGTTTAATCTCAAAGAGTCTAACCTCAAAAACAAGGTTTTTCAAACTATTTATAAAAAAATAAAAACCTAATTAAACAAGGATTCTAATTACTGGAAATCTGCCAAAACGCGGCTGGGGCGACGGACCACGCGACGGATCGTCGTGGACTCCGTCGTCCCATACTTGGGTGAAATTCTTCTGCTGCTTTTCTTCATTCCCCTCGACGGCAAGTGTGACGGACCATCATAGGCACGACGGTCCGTCAAGGGTCTTCGTTTCAAAATACTTCAACTCTTGGAATATGGGTACTGGGATCACTTCTCTGATCTTCACGACGGACCTGCAGGACGGACCGTCATGGCCATGACGGACCATCACAAGCTTCGTAATCCCACACTTGGTCAGACTTCCCCATCTTCCTTCAGCAGCTTCTCTACGCTGCCACCTACGGACCGTCACAGGCACGACGGACCGTCATAAGCTCCGTAAGTGGTCTCTTCTGCAATTTTTGCTCAAAATCTCCGCATTCAGCTTTGAACAGATTTCCTGCAAAACAAAGAGAAACTTATATCAAAATTGGCACAAACAAGGCTTTTGGACACACTAAACTTAAGGAAAAAGTATTAATTATACCGTGAAACCACGGTATATCAGAAATCAGTATAATAGTAACAAGACATCTGAAGAGAGGATGACATAGTCAAGAATCAACCTCTTTTCATTGAGGTTTTGACGTATCGCAGAATCCAAAAAACAGCTTCTAACTGAGATGATCT
>JAKWIY010001883.1:0-13911 GCA_027704805.1 Solanum corneliomulleri | reverse complement strand
TGCTTGTCTTTCACTTGTTGGCAATTTAGACACTTTGCAACAAATTCCGCTATGTCCTTTTGTAAGCCATCCAACCAAAACACTTTTCCAAGGTCACGATACATCTTTGTATTACCCGGATGAATCAAATAACGGGACCCATGAGCTTCTTCTAGGTTTCGATTTCTCAAATCATCCACTTTGGGTACACAAAACTTTCCTTGGTAACTCAAAACACCATCCCCCTAGGACAATAACTCATTAAGCTTACCAAGGACCGATTCCTTCAACTCCATAAATAATGGATCAAGGTATTTCTTAGACTTCACCTTCACCACCAATGATAATTTGGATTTATGATGAACCACAATACCACCATTTGGAGAATCTTCCAATCGGACACCCAAACGAGCCAACATATGAACATCCTTCACTAGGTCTTTCTTGTCTTCATGTACATGAGAAACACTACCCATAGTCATATGACTTAAGGCATCCGCAATCACATTGTCTTTACCGGGGTGATATATCACACTTAAGTCTTAATCTTTCAAAAACTTTAACCACCTTCGTTGTCGGAGATTCAACTCCTTTTGGGTAAATACATATTGAAGACTCTTATGGTCGGTATACACATCAACATGAACCTCATACAAGTAATGTCTCCATATTTTCAACGCAAATACCACGTCTGCTAACTCAAGGTCATGAGTTGGATAGTTCTTCTCATGCACCTTAATTTGTCTAGAGGCATAAGCTACTACTTTCCCATGTTGCATAAGTACAAACCCCAAGCCCACTCAAGATGCATCACAATACACAACGAAGCCCTTGGTAACCTCTGGTGAAGTCAACACCAAGATTCGGAAGCTTCTTTCACATGCCTCCGACCACTCAAATTTCACACTTTTTTGGGTCAAAGTAGTCAAGGGAGATGCAATGGACGCAAAACCATCCACAAACCTTCTATAGTATCCCTCTAGACCCAAAAAACTTCTTATATCGCTTGGATTCAATGGTCTAAGTCAATTCTTGACCACCTCGATTTTGCTTGGATCAACCTCAACTCCCTCTCTAGAGATGATATGACCAAGAAATGCCACCAACCTCAACCAAAACTGGCATTCGCTATAATTGGAAAATAATTGGTTTTCCTTAAGCATTTGCAACACCACTCTCAAATGATTCATGTGTTCACCCTCATTTTTCAAATATACCAAGATGTCGTCAATGAAGATAATGACAAATGAATCTAGGTATCTTTCAAACACCCTATTCATAAGGTCCATACACTCCTACGGGGCATCAGTGAGGCAAAGAACATTACTAAAAACTCATAATCACCATATCTAGTTTGAAATATCATTTTTGATATATCCTCACCTCTCACCCTAAGTTGATGATACCCCGATCTCAAGTCAATCTTAGAAAAGTAGCTTTCCCTTGGAATTGATCAAACAAGTCATCAATCCGAGGGAGAGGATACTTGTTATTAATAGTGACTTTATTGAGTTAGTGATAATCAATGCACATTCTAAGGGACCCATCTTTCTTCTTCACAAACAATACCGGAGCACCCCATGGAGAAATGCTAGGACGAATGAAACTCTTTTTTAGTAAATCTTTTAGTTGAGCCTTCAACTTTGTCAATTCGACCGGAGCCATCCGATAAGGAGAAATTGAAATGGGGTTGGTATCCTGTAGCAAGTCAATATCAAAATCAATTTCCCGTTTGAAAGGAACACCAGGAAGATCATTAGGAAAGACCTCCAAAAATACCCTTACTACGGGGATCGACTCAATGGGAGGAACTTCAAAGTCTAAATCTTTTATTCTCACAATGTTGTATCAACACCCTTTAGAGATAAATTTACAAGCTTTTAGACAAGAAATGATACGACCTCTAGAATAGAATTTCACCCTTCCACTCAATACGGGTTCATTTGGAAAATTGAACTTGACAATTCTTGTTCTACAATCAATGGAAGCAAAATAGTCATGCAACCAATTCATTGCCAAAATGACATCAAAATAAAAACCATATAAAGTTCTACTAATTCATATGAGTAACTCTTTGGGAAATTTATAGGAAAATTTTTATATACCCCCTTTGCAACAACAGACTTACCCGCCAGGGTAGTCACCACAAAAGTTCATTCAAAATATCAGGCAAAATGACAAACTTAATAGCTATCAAGGGAGTAACAAAAAATAATGTAGCACCCGGGTCAAGAAAGCAATAAATATAATAGAGAAGACTTGTAAATATCGGTCACTACGTCGGGAGAAACTCTCTTGTTCACCACTAGAGCGAAGTGCATAAAAGCGATTCTTCTTTGAAGGATCCACAATAGAACCACTAGCTTCAGCTTGATCACTACCTTTGTTTTTGACCCTTCAAGTTTGGGCAATCCTTTACCTTGTGTCTACACTTACCACTACTAAAACAATTGTCCGTCCCCATGAGGCAATCACCGTAATGTTTCTTGCTACACTCTCCACAAGTTGGCTTCTTGTTTGGTGAACTAGTACCTCTTCCTTTTTTGGGACTTAGGGTTAGACACCCTATCATCACGAGCCTTGGAAAATTTGGAAGTAACTTTATTAAAAAACCTCTTTTTGAACCTAATCTTGTCTTGGATGTCAAGCCTACCCTTGAAAAACCATCATCAAATGATTTTTCCATATTCACATCTCTACTCTTCCTCTTAACCCTAGCCTCTCTCCACTTCTTGAGCATGAACCATAAGACGAGAAATGTTCATATTATCATGTAACATCCCAATGACATTATTCTTTCAAGTCATCGGATACTCTCCATCACAAAGCGTTTTATCTTATCCCTCGGGTTGGAAACTAAAAAAAGAGCATATTTTGACAACTTAGTAAATTTCAAAGAGTAGTCGAGCACACTCATACCTCCTTAACGAAGGTTTATAAATTCTTCCACCTTAGCTTCCCTATTTTCTCTTGGAAAGAACCTACCAAGAAAAACCTTCTTGAAAATCTCCTAGGTCACTGGACCATCCCTCAAATGCCTATATTCTCTCTATTGGATGTACCAACTTTGGGCCACGTCCTTGAGTTGGTAGGTGACTAACTCGGATTTTTCACTAGTAGTCAACCCCATAGCATAAAGGATTTTGTAGACTTCATCAATGAACTCTTGGGGGTATTCCTCCACATTGGACCCTTAGAAAGTAGGGGGATTCATCCTTGTGAAATCCCTCAAGCGGGAGGCCATGGTGCTAACATGTTGGTTTCCTCGGGGTACCACCTTCTGGTTAGCTTGGACCGTTATGGATTGAGCTTGTGTCACGACCCAAATCGGGGACGTGACTGGCACCCACATTTACCCTCCTATGTGAGCGAACCAACCCATTAAACCTTAAAATTTTAAGATAATCAACAGAAAATAATGGCGGAAGACTTAAACTCATAATAAAACAATTCAAAACTATTATTATTATCCCCAAAATCTGGAAGTCATCATCGGCAAACTCGAAATAGGGAACAATATATATCAATAATAATGTAAATCAACTACAATACTCGACATTAGCAAGCAACAACAAGTACCAAAATCATCAATAAGTACTAACAAGTTCATCCATGAGACTCAAGCCTCAATACCATACTCATTTGGGAATTAAGTTCATTAGATTGAGTATATTCGTTATCTTTCAAGATTCATTATCTTTCTTCCTCTTGTGTCGGTACGTGACACTCCGCTCCTCTATTACTATCCTGGTACCGGAACGTGGCACCCTCCATATACTATTCCTGGTGTCGGAACGTGACACTCCGATCCTCATATACTATCCTGGTACCGGAACGTGGCACCCGATCCATATACTATCCTGGTGTCGGAACGTGACACTCCGATCCTCATATACTATCCTGGTACCGAACGTGTTAGGCCCCCAATCATATACTATCCTGGTGTCGGAACGTGACACTTCGATCCTCAATTACTATCCTGGTACCGGAACGTGGCACCGATCCATAACTATCCTGGTGTCGGAACGTGACACTCGATCCTCATATACTATCCTGGTGTCGGAACGTGACACTCCGATCCTCATATACTTTCCTGGTACGGAACGTGGCACCCGATCCCCTAATCATCAAGCCTTCTTTTATACTACGGCATCATCAATCTCCATTATATAATATATCAAGCCTTCTTTTATACTAAGGCATCATCAATCTCATTATATATATATCAAGCCTTCTTTTATACTAAGGCATCATCAATCTCATTATATAATATATCAAGCCTTCTTTTATACTAAGGCATCATCATTAACAAGTGAATTAGGGTTCTTTCAAGATTTGAGATTCAATAGCTTCATCATGCTTTTTCTATCACAATTTCATAATCACAATCATGCAAGCATACAAGTAAGCATATAGAGGGTTTACAATACTACCAACACATATCATTCGCTATTAAGAGTTTACTATAAGATAGCATAAAAAACATAACCTACCTCCACCGAAGACTAGTGATCAACAAGCAAATTTCCAAGCTCCTGTTTTCTCCTTCCTCTCGATCGATTTCTCTCTTCTCTTTGTCTTTCTGTTTTCTTTTTTATTCAAACCCTCTTTCTTTTACCCTAATAACATATAATTAAGTGTAAAAGAGGACAATACACCCACTAATTAACTTAAGGTTACCTCTTTTAACCCCCAAGTAATTAGACTTATTAATATTAACCCTCTAACTTTATAATTAAGGAAAGAATAGTCCAATGCGTCCCTTAAAACGTGTGAAGAAATCCGATTCTGCCTGGGACTTGAGCAGCCTGTGACGGCCCGTCGTGCCTGCGACGGTCCGTCACGAAGTTCGTCGACTCCATTCTTCCACCAAGGATACTGTGACGGTCCGTCACATCTGTGACGGTCCGTCCTGCACCTCCGTCATGACGGTCAGAGACTCGATTTTCAGTACCCAATTTCAGGATTCCTAAGTATATTGAAACGGTGCCTCACGACGGTTCGTCGTAGCTGTGACGGCACGTCCGTCACAGGTTACAGAGAGTTGATTTTAATATCCAAATTTAAGAATTCTAAGTGTCATGGAACGAAATATCCTCGACGGGCCGTCGTGACCACGATGGTCCGTCGTTGCATCCGTCGTCCCAACCAGTTTTTCCAGAAATAAAATCTGCTGCTCAAAACGACTAAACAGGTCGTTACAATAGATACCAATTTACCCATCGTTCGTCCCCGAACGATCAAAAGAAGAAAAACAATGGCGAAAAGGAGTACCTGAATCTGTAAACAGATGTGGGTATTTTCTTGCATATCTGCCTCCTTCTCCCAAGTAGCTCTTCAACTGGTCGATTCTCCATTGAACTTTGATGGATGCAATCTCTCTCGACCTCAACTTGCGAACCTCTCTATCTAATATAGCAACCGGTTCCTCCTCATAAGTCAATTCTCATCAAGCAAAACTGAATCCCAACGGATAATGTAGTTTCCATCTCCATGGTATCTTTCAACATGGACACATGAAACACCGGATGCACTCCGGACAGCCCTGGAGGTAAGCCTAATTCATAAGCCACCTCCCCTACTCGCTTTAGTACCTCAAATGGTCCAATATACCTTGGACTTAGCTTACCTCTTTTGCCAAACCGCATCACCCCTTTCATGGGTGAAACCTTCAACAAGACTTGTTCACCTTCCATGAACTCCAAGTCTCTAACCTTTCGGTCTGCATACTCCTTTTGTCTACTTTGCGCCGCTAGAAGCTTTTCTTGAATGCCCTTCACCTTATCTAACGAATCCCTCAAGAGGTCAGTACCCCAAGGTCTAACCTCAAATGCATCGAACCAACCAATGGGAGATCTACACCTCCTCCCATACAATGCTTCAAATGGAGCCATATCAATACTAGAGTGATAGCTATTATTGTATGAAAACTCTGCCAAAGGTAAGAAGCTATCCCAATGGCCACCAAACTCTATCACGCATGCACGAAGCATATCCTCCAACACTTGAATCGTTTCGCTCAGACTGACCATCGGTCTGAGGGTGAAATGCAGTGCTAAGGTCCAACCTAGTACCCAATTCAGCATGCAATGTTTTCCAAAACTTAGAAGTAAACTGCGTACCTCTATCTGATATGATGGATAGTGGAACCCCATGCAATCGAACGATTCTGAGATGTAGATTTTTGCTAACTTCTCTGCATTGTAAGTCACCTTGACCGGAATGAAATGAGCAGACTTAGTTAACCTATCAACAATCACCCAAATGGAGTCATACTTACCCATTGTCTTCGGAAGACCAACCACAAAGTCCATTGCGATTCTCTCCCACTTCCATTCAGGAATGGGCATTCTCTGAAGCGTTCCTCCGGGCCTCTGGTGTTCATACTTCACTTGTTGACAGTTTGGACACTTGGCAGTAAAGTCAACAATATCACGCTTCATTCTACTCCACCAGAAGTGTTGCTTTAGGTCACGATACATCTTGGTTGCACCCGGATGTATAGAATACCTTGAACTATGAGCCTCTGTCAGAATAGTGTTGATCAATCATCAACGCGGGGTACACATACCCTTCCCTTAATTCTCAAAACACTTTCCTCATCGATTGTCGCTTCTTTAGCCTCTCCTTGTAACACTTTATCTCGAATCCGGATTAATTTCTCATCATCAAACTGCTTCCCCTTAATCTTGTCAAGGAAGGAGGATCTTGCCTCCACACAAGCTAACAATCCTCCCTTCTCATTTACTTCTAACCTCATGAGGTCATTAGCCAAAATCTGCACTTCTCTAGCCAATGGGCGTCTAGAAGCTTGCAAATGAGCTAGACTTCCCATGCTTCCCACCTTTCTACTCAAGGCATCTGCCACAACATTCGCCTTCCCCGGATGATACAAAATAGTGATGTCGTAGTCCTTCAGTAGTTCCATCCATCTCCTTTGTCTCAAGTTCAAATCTTTCTGAGTAAAGACATACAGTAGACTACGATGATCCGTATAGATTTCACACTTAACCCCATATAAATAATGTCTCCATTGCTTTAGTGCAAACACTACCGCGGCCAATTCCAAGTCATGAGTTGGATAGTTACGTTCATGCACTTTTAATTGTCTTGAAGCATAAGCAATCACATTCTTTTCTTGCATTAGCACTGCACCCAAACCCGAATAGGATGCATCACAATAAACAATGAAGTTCTTACCCTCTACTGGCAAGGTAAGGATAGGTGCGGTAGTCAACAAAGTCTTGAGTTTCTGAAATCTTTCCTCACACTCATCCGACCATACAAATGGAACATTTTGCTTAGTCAAGTTCGTCAGTTGGGAAGCAATAGAAGAGAATCCCTTGACAAATCGGCGGTACTAGCTAGCTAACCCAACAAAACTCCGTATTTCTGACACATTAGTGGGTCTTACCCAATTCTTCACTGTCTCAATCTTAGAAGGATCCACCATCACTCCCTCCTTAGAAACTACATGCCCCAAGAAGGACACTGCATCTAGCCAAAACTCACACTTAGAGAACTTGGCATAAAGCTTTTTCTCCCTCAACATTTCCAACACAATCCTCAAATGCTCCTCATGTTCCTTCTTACTTTTAGAATATACCAGTATATCATCTATAAATACGATCACAAAGAGGTCCAAATATGGCTTAAAAATCCCATTCATCAAGCTCATGAAGCAGCGGGGGGGCATTTGTAAGACCAAAGGACATCACCACAAATTCATAATCCCATACCTAGTTCGAAAAGCAGGTCTTTGGCACATCCGTTGCCCGTATTTTCAATTGATGATAACCGGATCTCAAGTCAATCTTAGAGAAGACACAAGCACCTTGTAACTGATCGAACAGTCATCAATGCGAGGAAGAGGATACTTGTTCTTAATAGTTACCTTGTTCAACTGCCGGTAGTCTATGCACATCCGAAAACTCCCATCCTTCTTCTTCACAAACAAAACCGGAGCACCCCAAGGAGATGCACTTGGTCTAATGAAGCCTTTGCTCAACAACTCTTGAAGTTGTGCCTTTAACTCTCTTAACTCAGCGGGAGCCATTCTATAAGGGGGTATAGAAATGGGGCGAGTGCCCGGTTCCAAATCAATGCAAAAGTCGATATCCCTATCCGGTGGCATACCAGGAAGATCTGCAGGGAACACATCCAAAAACTCACGGACTACCGAAACCGTTTCGATTGAAGGTACTTGGGTAGTGTCATCCTTTTGATGTGCCAAGAAAGCTAAACACCCTTTACTAACCATTTTCTTAGCACGAAGAAAGGAGATAATACGCACCGGATTGGAAGTGTAGTCACCCTCCCACACTAACGGATCTGTCCCAGGCTTGGCTAACGTCACAGTTTTGGCATTACAATCCAAGATCGCGAAATTCGGAGAAAGCCAAGTCATACCCAGAATTACATCAAAGTCAACCATTTCTAAGATAACCAAATCTACATAAGTGTTGCTCCCACGAAATTCACCAAACAAGACCTATGTACCTTTTCAACTACCACAGACTCACCCACGGGAGTAGAAACACGAATAGGCATGTCAAGTAATTCACAATACAATTTAGACCATTAGCAAATGATGAAGATACATATGAAAACGTGGAGCCAGGGTCAAATAATACAGATGCCATGCAATCACAAACCAAAAGATTACCTGTGATAACAGCATCAGACGCCTCCGCTTCGGATCTCCCAGGGAAAGCGTAACAATGGGCCCTATCACCAGTCTATCCGTTGCCCCTACCATGTTGTGTCGTAGTGGCTCCCATTTGCCCATCACCTCTGCCGTTGTGGTGACCACCATTACCTCGACCACCACGCCTCCAGAATAACGGCCTCTACCATGACCACCTCTACCTCTAGCTATTGGGGGTCGATTACTCTGTTTTGGACAATATCTCTTAATATGTCCAATTCCCCACATCCATAGCATTCTCTGGGTTCATGCGTAGGTCTCTCAGAGAAGTGTTGACCGGTCTGAGGTGGACCCCCAAGTACAGTCTGTAGTGAAGACTGAATGGGTCGAACTGAGTGGCCTCTGAGCTCTGTCCTCTTGAGTAGAGTACCATTAAACTCACCTCCCCTTCGAAACCTCTTTGATGTTGATGTCGTGGTGAAGTCATCTGGTTTCACTCCTTCCACCCTATCACAAAGTCTACCACCTCTGGAAGGATGTTGCCGTAGCCGCTATCTGTAAGGCTGAAATCCGCAACTCTGACCTCAACCCCTTCACGAAACGGCGAATCCGTTCTTGTGGACTGAAACAAAGTTGGGTGGCATACCTGGATAATGCACGGAATTTGGCCTCATATGCGTTAACCGTCATCCTACCCTGCTCGAGACTCAAGAACTCATCCCTTTTTCTATCTCTCAAAGTCCTTGGGATATACTTCTCCATAAACAAACTAGAGAATGATTCCCAAGTCATAGGTGGTGCCTCTATTGGTTGACACTCAACATGTGACCGCCACCACATTTTGGCGTTCCCTTGAAACTGATAGCTTACGAACTCAACGCCAAACCGTTCTACTATCCCCATCTTGTGTAGTAGCTCATGACAATCAACCAGAAAATCATAAGCATCTTCAGATTCTGCACCCTTGAAGACTGGAGGTTTCAATTTCAAGAACTTACTGAAGAGTTCGTGCTGATCGTTTGTCATTATCGGTCCAGTAGTCAGACATGGGAATGTGCCTATCTCTAATGAGGCATCCATGCGGGGAGCCATAGTAGCCGCATGTCGTACCTCTGAAACCGGAGGTGTTGGTGCAGAAACCACTGGAGGTGCCTGACCGTGATCAGATAAACCGCTAAGATAGGCCAGAACCTGATTAATCATTTCTGGGGTAGGTTGGGGTGGCAATTCCTCATTCTGCTCTTGTTCAGTTTCCCCTTCCTCACCCTCTCTCACTACCTCCTCAGGCGGTGGAGGAGTCACCGCCCTAGTATCAGATGGGCTAGGTGCTTGTCCTCTTCCTCTAGAGGACATCCTCCCACGACCTCTACCACGGCCTCTTGCCGCTGTTCTTCCTCGAGCCACAACCCCAGTGGCTGGCTCAGATGTTTCTTGTCTTGCCGTTGTTGCTGCTGGTGCGGTCGTTGCTCTAGTTCTAACCATCTGCGAAATAGAGTGAAGATGGTCAGATACCAATTTGTATCACCTAGATACCAATTGGACTCAAGTAGTAGCACGAAAGAAAGAATGAAAGAATGGAATTTTCCTAAAGTCTTATAACCTCTCAAAGAAAAGTAAAGGCGTCCCCCTACCGTTCCTTATGACTCTACTAGACTCGTTCTTGTGTGATGAGACCAATGAACCTAAGGCTCTGATACCAAGTTTGTCACGACCCAAATCGGGGACGCGACTGGCACCCACATTTACCCTCCTATGTGAGCGAACCAACCCATCTAAACCTTAACATTTTAAGATATATCAACAGAAAATAATGCGGAAGACTTAAACTCATTAATAAAACACTTCAAAACTATTATTATTATCCCCAAAATCTGGAAGTCATCATCGGCCAACTCGAAATAGGGAACAGTATATATCAATAATATGTAAATCAACTACAATACTCGACATGTAGCAACAACAAGTACCAAAATCATCCAATAAGTACTAAAAGTTCATCCATGAGGACTCAAGCCTCAATACCATACTCATTTGGGAATTAAGTCATAGATTGAGTATATTCGTTATCTTTCAAGATTCATTATCTTTCTCCTTTTGTCGGTACGTGACACTACGCTCCTCTATTACTATCATGGTACCGGAACGTGGCACCCGATCCATAACTATCCTGGTGTCGGAACGTGACACTCCGCATCCTCATAACTATCCTGGTACCGGAACGTGGCACCCGATCCATATACTATCCTGGTGTCGGAACGTGACACTCCGATCCTCATATACTATCCTGGTACCGGAACGAACGTCGGGCACCCAATCCATATACTATCCTGGTGTCGGAACGTGACACTCCGATCCTCAGATACTATCCTGGGGTACGAAACGTGGCACCCGATCCATATACTATCCTGGTGTCGGAACGTGACACTCCGATCCTCATATACTATCCTGGTGTCGGAACGGGACACTCCGATCCTCATATACTATCCTGGTACCGGAACGTGGCACCCGATCCCCTAATTCATCAAGCCTTCTTTTATACTAAGGCATCATCAATCTCATATATAATATATCAAGCCTTCTTTTATACTAAAGCATCATCAATCTCATTATATAATATATCAAGCCTTTTTTATACTAAGGCATCATCATTAACAAGTGAATTAGGGTTCTTTCAAGATTTGAGATTCAATAGCTTCATCATGCTTTTTCTATCACAATTTCATAATCACAATCATGCAAGCATACAAGTAAGCATATAGAAGGGTTTACAATACTACCAACACATATCATTCGCTATTAAGAGTACTATAAGAAGATATATATAAAAACCATAACCTACTTCACCGAAGACTAGTGATCAACAAGCAAATTTTTAAGCTCCTGTTTTCTCTTCCTCTCGATCGATTTCTCTCTTTCTCTTTGTTCTTTCTGTTTTCTTTTATTCAAACCCTCTTTCTTTTACCCTAATTAACATATAATTAAGTGTAAAGAGGACAATAAACACCCACTAATTAACTTAAGGTTACCTCTTTTAACCCTCAAGAATTAGACTTATTAATATTAACCCTCTAACTTTATAATTAAGGAAAGAATAGTCCAATGCGTCCCTTAAAATGTGTGAAGAAATCCGATTCTGCCTGGGACTTGCGCAGCCTGTGACGGCCCGTCGTGCCTGCGACGGTCCATCACGAAGGTCGTCGACTCCATTCTTCCACCAAGGATACTGTGACGGTCCGTCACATCTGTGACGGTCCGTCCTGCACTTCCGTCATGACGGTCAGAGACTCGATTTTCAGTACCCAATTTCAGGATTTCTAAGTATATTGAAACGGTGCCTCACGACGGTTCGTCGTAGCTGTGACGGCACGTCCTGCAGGTCCGTCACAAGTTACAGAGAGTCGATTTTAATATCCAAATTTAAGAATTCTAAGTGTCATGGAACGAAACATCCTCGACGGGCCGTCGTGACCACGACGGTCCGTCGTTACATCCGTCGTCCCAACCAGTTTTTCCAGAAATAAAATCTGCTGCTCAAAACGACTAAACAGGTCGTTACAGCTTGAGTAGTAATGGATTGGTCCATTTGGAGAAAGTTTGACCTTATGTCACCATCAGACAAGGTCGGAGGATTGGACGGAGCTTGATCATCATTAGCAACTTCTTCTAGAGAGGATATTGATTACCACAGGGAGGAACTCCCGCATTAGAAATCTCTTCATCAAGCATTCATGCAGATGCCATTCGAGTATTCTTACCTATAACCATAATACAAGGTTTAGGTGAAAGCACACATAAAGTATATTCAAGAGGCACGACATTGGATTTCCATGAAAATGATAATTTCTTGAGCATCATATAGCTTCTCACTCATAAGTGTGGCGCGCTTCACATTTATGAATAAGAACCTACATAGACGTAATTTAATGAGACATCAATCCTAAAGATATTCAATCTCACGCTCTGATACCAAGTTTGTCACATCCTGGGGAGCACCCCATAGACGTAACCGGCGTCGTCGTCTTCGAAGAGGACTAAGACTAACCTCTTAGAATTTGTCATTACATTTCATAGGTTAAATTAGCGGAAAATTTCAAAAAATTTAACTACTTCTACTTTGAGGTTTTCTTAGAGCTCTCACTTACACATAGTATATAATTAGCGAGTATACATAGACTCCTCGTATAGAAAGCAATACATAGGCGTCTACTTTTATTTCACATACAAAATATGGGAATATAGATTTATAAGAAGTCTATAATAAGTCTCATATTAAACCATCTAAGTCGAATACAACATCTTGGGTTCAACCCATAATTCATTACACTTATGGCCTCATATAGGCATATACAAATTCAACAAAGGAAAGAGAATGAACTAAATTGTCTTTAAGACTAAACAATATACAATAGCAAGATAGTGGCATCGTCCTCGGAAAGTGAGAACCTACCGAACTTGGAGAATAGGATTCTAAGCCTTCTTCAATGGCCTCCTAAAAGATCAACGTCTGGAACCTATATTTTGTAGTACACATACAAGATGGGTTAGTGCACACTTGTACTAAGTATGACTATATGCACATAAACATTTGAAATAATGCTAAAGAGGACATTTGTTCAAAACCATGCTAAAGTACTTTGAAAAGCCTTATGCACAATCATGAACCCATATAGACCAACAGTTACAAAAATCCATAAGTCAAACCCATGCACATTACAAGTAAACCTCAATAAGTAATAGTCAAGTCAACATGTATAGAATTCATAACTTCATCACATAAGCAATACCATAACTCATAACCCACCCTTTAGCCTACAAGTGCAATGACCAATCAAAGCCCCATAACCTTACTCAATTAAGTAAACCAAGCAAAGGGTCACAAGTAATGTCTAACTCTACATAACATAGCATCAACAGTAGTTATCATCAATATTTAGCAATATAGACCAATAGCATGTTCATAGCGGAAACTAACATCATATAGAATCAATAACATGTGAAGTCAACATATACATAATAGTCACATTATAAGATCATAAGAACATAAGAACCACCTCCTAAGGCATCCATCAAGGAAAACTAGTGCAGGGCATAGGTATATCTAAGATAAATCAAACCTCTCAAGTCACCCTAGTTAATGTTTACTCCATTACTTCATTTTACTTTCGGGAACACTTGTCTTATTCGCCATAGACCACAAGAGTATGTTTGGAATTTGGTGTTGTAAAACTTACACCGATGGAAGTTTGTCTATGGCCAGGGTAGTAGTACCAAACATGAAAATAGCA